>JABUQX010052927.1:0-17500 GCA_015478945.1 Trachelipus rathkii
GCTGAAATTCTAAATGTTTGCATTTCTCTGATTTTTCAAGTTTAGTTTTAACTAATGGACACTTACGAGAATTTGTTCTGACAGTCGACCGAATTAATGTGGCAGTAACCCGTTATAATCATTATATATAAATCTTCTCAACTATTATATTATTAACGGATATGATTTACTGGATAACAAATTTAGTAGTAATATGAAATAGTTGCGGGGGGGGCATGCCCCCTGGCCCACCTTAAAATAGCCATCTTTTGAAATTGCGATTTAATTATGTTGGTTGTCTTTTGTTTGGTTGTTTTTTGTTTTTTTTTTTTTTTTTATTTATCTTGGAAAAAGGGTGATGTTAATATTTATAACTAGTATAATATATATAGTATATTATCGATAAATAATAATAACATAATATAATATAATTACAATACTAGAAATAAATAACTAAAATATAAAATTGCTATTTGAAATAACTACCCTTTACCCATACTATATGAAATAATATAAAAAATTAACAATATCTTAATTAATAATATATACTCTTTTTAAAAGTGATTATTATATATTTGAGCATATATTTTTTTATTTTTGTTATATTTTTGACATGATTACTCTACTACGCAGGGGCATATTCCTCGTATTCAAAAGGAGGGAGAGGACAACAAAATAAATAAATAAAAAAATTACTATATAAGAAAAATAAAAATTAAAATTAATGAAGTGAATTAAACCACCCCTCGACAAGGCTTGCCTTTCACACGCAGAGTTACTCTCTAGGGAGCGCAAGAGACACAGATAATCTAAAAATAAAAGAGGAAATCCAATCATTGAGCGCTTTGGGGGTTCAACGAATTAATCAAGAAAGAGCAAGGAGTTTCAATCACCAAAAACATAGCAATATCCTGTACACATAGAATATATGAAGCACGCCGTAACACATATATTACCAGAGACAGCTCAGCTTATAATCACTTGAGTGCGACGCAGAAAATCACACAAATATTACAGTAGAGAATGGAAACAAGGCTACTCTATCGGTGAATATTGTTGATTCTGAAGGAGCGTGGAGTTCGAGAACGGAGAATTGCAGAGAGGTCAATTCTCGGCGAAAAGCCCACAACCAAAGTTCCCGTAATGTAAACATAGCCTGTCATATAATTACATAGACTCACGGGCACACTAACGTCAGACGCTAGAAGAGAGGGTCATAGCGGAGTCAGAGAGTTATAGCAAATAATGTAATTCCGGTCGTATTATTCCTTGAGCGTTATCAAAACTCTATTCCCAAAAGGAGGGTTGATTACCGGAGGCCACACCACACGCAAGATTGTGGTGAACTAGTGAGTTCCAATGCTGCGGGTGACGAGATAGACCATCTATCTATAATGGAACGTTGAGTCGTATCTGCAGCAGAAGAAAAAAATTCACTGCTAAATCCATGTTTCAAAATCCCAGCTTCTTTGAGCCATTTTAGCAACCGATGTGATGTGAGGTCTCCAAGATAACTTCAATCTATTTATGTTTGCCATCCTAAATCGCTTTTATGTTGTTTACAGGTAAGACATAGAGCCATCAAAAGGGATATAGAGGAAAGTTGGGAGGTATTTGAGAGAGGGAGATAAACTGTAAAAGTTGAGTTTTCAAGAGTTGAACTTCACAAGATACGGTTACCCCACTGAGAAATTCGACTTCTCTAAAAGTACCGCTGGCTTTGAAGAAAAGGCATAGGCTTGTAGACGAGAGAGGCAACCGTCTAAAGTATTACACTATACGAGGGAAAGCACAATAAACATGAATTGGAAGTATATGGATGAGTATGAAATCATCGGCAATAAGAGTGAACATATATATATATATATATAATATTTGGATTTTTACACAGAATTGATTTATTGAGCTTGCCTGGTTGTTCTTCAGGTGTGGGGTACAACTCGGTATCGATCTTTCCATTCGCTTTATTGCCATAAAATTCTATAAAATCATTGCCAAATGGTTAGGGTTTATTATATAGTGTAGCTTAAAGAGGCAGATTATTTTTGAGAAGTTTAGTAATTAATACAAATTACTGGTTTGAAAAAGAGGGTTAATGTCTGTAGACTAAAAGTGTAATTATTACTGTAAAATAAATTATATATTCTTATTTTATATATCATTAGAAAATTATAACAATTTAAACTTATAGTTTCAATTTTTTATAATAAGGTGCGAACAAAAGAGCGAAAAACTTTTTTTGATTCCGGCACGTGCTAAGTTTGCGCGAATTTCCTGACGACTCCGCACCTCCGCTTGCGCGCACCCTGATTATAGTGAGTCAGCTCGAGCGAGCGGACTTGCGCGGCACTAGCCGAACTAAAGACAGAAATGAAGTAGCCCTACCTCTTGATATGAAATGTGAGTGTATTACTATATATTCATTACACCTAAATATGTATTTCTACCTAGTTTCAAGTACTATAATACTAACTTATACTACTGAAATATATATTAACTTATAATAAATATATATATAAAAGTTATATAAAGAAAAAAAATATAATAATATAGTGATAAAATTAAAAATATATGTAATATATATAATTATATATTATAATTATATATTATATATTTATATCTATATATATATCATATTATATATATATTATAATATTATTATGATATATATATATATATTATATATATTCTATTACTGTTGATATAAATGATATCTTGATATATAGAGTATAATATATATATGGGAATAAGTCTATTTAGAACCCATTTTTTAATGTACTCGTTAACCAAAAAAAAAAATGAGTAAGAGTAGACTCTATGGACACAATAGACTTTCTACGTATAAAGGGCTTTATTTAATTTAGTTTAGTTTATATATATATATAAGATTATATAAATGTATAATAAGAATGTATTAAGTTATTTATATATAGTTATTTATTTTGAATAAGTAGGATGAGATAATAATATTGTGTGATAGTGAGATTACAATGGTGTCTCTCCACGTGTTATTTAATTAATTAGCTAAAAAGAACTGTATCTCAGAGAGATGGTAATGACCGATAGAGATGCGCAGGAGTGATGGTCATACAAATCACAGAGCTATCTTTCTTGGAGATACTGTACAAGGGGTTAGGCTATTTCTATACGATACTCATACGGGATTAGTGAGAGTCTACAATCTGACACACACAGTACTTTCTTGTATGGTTATTTTTGTTGTAGAGGTATCTTCTGCAAGGCGTGGTTCTCCGACCCTACCTCCATGCGAGGGTATTAGGAACATTAAGGCTGAGTCCCCCTCTATACTATAGCTAAGTCACCGTAAAAACTTCGGCTCTAGTAGCCCTTTGCGGCGATCTATTTTGAGCATAGAGGATATTTTATCGTTTATGGCAAGTGTTTGATTTAAGTGGAAGGTTGTGTGTACTTATTACGAATTTGGTAATAGCTTATTATAATACTATTTATTATTATATATTAAGGAGGTATAACAACGGTATTCTTATATAATTTATTTTTGTTACTAAAATGTAATGATAAGATTTTTTTTATAAAGTTAATTGTATGATAATTATGTTAATGTATATTTTCATTTTTGGGAATTGTTTGTATGCAAATAATAAAATAATTTTAAAATATATGTGATAGCTTAATTATATTACTACAATGATGAAACGAGGTTAAAATACAATAGTCTAGAATGAACGGACTGTCAATAATTTTAATATTTATAGTTCAATATCTTATTATATCATTACTACATAAGAATATGGAGTAGTATATCTAGTATGAAATAGTCATGTAAGCTATTATCGATTTCTCATTAAATGATACACACAGATTCTAAGCTATTTATTCTATCGATTTGTGTTGAGTGTTAAGGTAGTATTAACAAAAAAAATGTGACGTGTGCTAAATTTCAAAAAATTATAAAACAGTCATCGATATATGTCATATTCTGTTTATGTGTTCATAATCTGACAGTAGCACCAGAGCAATTATTTACTTCTCGAGAGATGTGTGAATACCTTCAAGCACATTTATATATATTGTCAACTTAAAAACCACACTTTATTTAATATTAGAGAAACAGCAATTTCTCCTTATACTATTTTCATCCGATAGTCCCAATATAGGTTTTGAAACTCTGAGAAATATTTCGAGTGATTGATATTATGAGTATGCTATTGATTTTGTTCTGATTGAGAGTCACTTATCATATTTGATTTAAAATACGACAAGATAATGCATTTCATCCCCTTCATGATGTAAAATCATATTATCAGTAAGAAAAAGTAAAATGTACATTTTGTATTCAATGTATATATATATATGAAGTTCTTGTGGCTAAGAAAGGTTCTTCTGGTGAGTAGGAAGAAGCCTACTTATAGCAAATCTGTCTGAGGAACTTGAATAAAGCTAGAGCGAGTATAGATACAAGTCTGGTGAGAAGATAAAGGTTCTTTCCTCTCTATATCAATTTCAAACTCTCATTGCTACATGAAAAAGCACATGTTCAACAATAGAGTGTAGAGAGTAATAACAGTATTTTATATATTTGGTAGATATAATTATTATACATTTGCTATTATATAGTGCAGCTCTATGTTCCACTATATCTGGAATTACCAATAATTGTTAACATTCACTTATTTATATACTCATATGACATAATATCACATATGATAATCACGTAGATATAGAGAAAGATTTGAAAATATATGTTTACATTTTATGTATTTTTGTGAAATGGTTTTATATGCGTAAGAGGTACAGAATAAGCCATTAATGCTAGTGGTCTCTATCTGAGGAGATATTTGAAAATAATAGGCTTAGTATATATACTTTAATATTTATATGGTTATGTATTAACAGTTATCTTTATGTTAAATATAGTGTTTAGCATGCTAATAATAATTTTATTCACGGAGTGACAATTTAGACAAAAGGATTAATTATAATTTATAGAATATCGTGAGTATACTTTTTAAATACCGTCTCTAACATAATTCCACACAAAAGTCCGTATAGAAATCTTAAACTAATCAAAAAACAATTACCATATTGAATACATAGAGAAGACCTTATACTCTATATATGTTAGTAGAATAACTACTTATCTAGCGTGCTCTCTTCTAGAATTAATACTAAAATATGACTTGGTTTTATAAATATTACTTCGAATAGAATCTAATACAATCAGTTATATTATTTACTAACGTACTTATATGTTATATTCAAAATATCTATGGTATAGCAAAATAATTTGCCGTAATATTATAATTATTGTATTATTGTTACAAAATATACCATTCATATATGCTGCGCGTATCACAGATAGATAATACATACTAATCTAATAGACACAAGATAGCTATCCGGTTGACCATTAACAAGATATAGACATGTACGCTAACGCTATGCTATTAATTACAGGAACTCAGAAACACGTGATTTCGAGGATTAGTATGTAATCAGAAAAGAGAACAACCGAGGAATTAACTACTAATGTTCGCATGAAAGAGGTATGAGAGCGATTACTAGACGTTACCGAGCACAATTACCGCACAAATAAACTGTAAATCTAGTCAGTGAGTCTCCAATCAGTTATAAACCTCGTTAACACTTAACAGTCACTGATTTTAACACTACACTACCTAAAAAGTATATATAACGAAGAGAGCTGAGACCTAGTTTTTCTACATGGCATTATTTAGAGACACAATCACATGATTGTAATATCAGCTTGTCAAGATCAAATTCTTGTGAGAGTAGATATGTAGAGTAGATTATCGAACGACCCTATAATGAGTTATTATGGCCTTCACGTACTGCCCCTCGAAATAACTACACCGGAGATACCATAAGATGTACCCTTAATGCTTTGAGATTGAAGTCTCGCATATGTGTATTGTAACACAAACAAGTGGTTTCCAATATTTTGCTTCAGACCATGAATGAATCACTAGAACAAGCCACGAAAAGTACCAGTAAGAATATCTTTACAGCTTGCTATTACTTAATATAGACGGTTATCAACAAGCACAGACGTGCTATCTGTGTAGCTTAACAGCTCGAGAGCTTCTCAAAATACCTCTGTACTTTGCACTTCACGACACAAAGTTTAGGGAGCCAAAAACACACAGTATGTAGGAACTAAATTATTATCTTTGGCGAATTTTTACAAATCGCGCGATAGACTGACCGTATCTAGTAGTCACTCACTACCAAACATAGCTTGCTTCATAAAAAATATGCGAGCGCGCTACTCTGGTGAATAATAATATCCATAGATAAACCCGAGGAGTCAGATTAATGAGAAAATTAAAGAATGCTATTTTATTGAGTTATAAAATGTCAATATATTTGATCGTGTAAACTGTGTACTACAAAGAATCATAGTCGATATTTAGTTAATATTTGATTAAATAACGAGTGATGCCATAGCTCCCGAGATGATTATCTGTATACCAGCACACTAGATCTCAGCTATAGACTAATAATTCTCTCTATCTATCTCATGAAGTAATGATTAACATAGTTCAATATTTTGACGTATCAAATAATATATATATTATCTGTTTAATGGTAAATTATACAATAGATAAATAGATTTTATATTAAATAAAGATATTGTGATGTAAAAACTTATGTTATATATATATATTAGCGGAGATATATACATTAAGTATTCCTGATAGACACATATATAATTAGTAATTGTTAGTCTATTAATTGGTATCATCATGAATCATAATCATAGATCCGTTAGATATAAAAGTATAGTATACTATTCTTCTAGAATAATAACTTTATTGAAAGGTATGTTACTATCATTTCATTATGTATTGATGAATAGTAAAAAATACACACTTAAGTGTTCTACGACTAACACTTCGTGATTTATATTTCTAGAAGGTGAGATATAGTAGTATGGTAGCTTACTAATATCCATTAGTGTTGAGAGAGCAGATTAACTATACTATATGACATATGACCTATTATAAACATCATTCATATTTAATTGTACATTCACCTAAAAAAATATTTGAATATATTTATAAGTCAAATATTATTTTGAGCATTATACATTGCAATTATAGTAGCTATAATATCTTTAATTCTTAGGAGCAGAAAATTTATAAAATTATTGAAGTATATAGAAAATATGGTCCTCTTATCTCCAATGAAGTATAGAAAATTTAAATAAAAACAAAATACCCACGAATTAATATGATTACATGTTTAATAAGAAAAAGTATAGATATAATTTATCTGATAATTTATTAAGTAAATAAGGTATTATTTAGTTGTGACAGAGGAGAAGATATAAATTTTCATTACATTTTTAGAGTAGATAATTAAATTTTTCATCATTTTTACACTTATTAGAGTCTGCAAAGACACACCACACACATATTTGAGATAGCAGTGATAGTAACACTATGTTATCATCATGTTAACATATCATAATATTTCACAAAATGCTAATTTTATACGAGTATATTCAAAATAAAAATATCAAAACTCTGCAGCGTCTCTCACAATTCAGACATGTATTCTTTTCAGGAGGTAAATATTGCCATTTATATTGATACTCGAGACCAAATACAGATATATAGTACACAAAAAAAAATGTATTTTTTCATTGCATACTCTACCTTTTTATATTATGTCTATTAGTACTCTCTAATTAATGTGTTAGAATCGAGAGAAACATCCATATCAATTAAAATCGTGTTCATCACGTTATCCATCCCTTAAAGAAAAACTCATCAATAATATTTATATATATTAGCACGAGTTAACACATTGAGATAAGTAAAATAATATAATTAAAATAGTTTTAAAAATATTTTATTTTATTCATTTCGGATTTAAATTAATATTTATTATGTTTTTATATCAACAAATATTTTTTGCAGGTGAAGTGGAGAAACCACATTGTTTTTAGGTTTGGTTTTATATTGTATTTATTTCTTTGTTTGTTATTATTTTTCTTTAAGCAAAATATATATTCATATATATAATATAAAATCAAAGAAAATTAAAAAATGTTTATATATATTTGTGAAATATATCTATTTTAATAATGGTCTTTTGCTGTGTTGAATATATTTGGGAAAATTTCTAAATGGCTATTCTTTCTGAAATACAAGTCGTATAAAAGTGATTTTTATTGTATATACTTTTTATTTAGATATGTAATTTTAGAGAGTCTAGTTCAGTGCAGACACTATAGTATCATCGGATTGATTTTATAACCTTGCTATAATATCATATATTTGGAGTACTCAGAGACTTAGATATAGCTTAAATTTAATAATTTATTATGAGAGAGTCAAAATAAATGTTAATTTAAGAAATGTATTTGGCGATTTTTGCTGTTCGAACATATATAAATGGCTATTCATATAAAACTGAAAAATAACTATTAAGTATAGAAAGTTTAAAAATTTATCGAATATAATATTAATATTATATCGAACATTCTCGGAAAAGAGTAGAGCAAATCACATAATGTAGATCCTTTTCGGAAATTTAGTAATATGACTTATAATTAGTTATATTTATAAATTACCTTTATTATTTATGAGTGTGTTATATGATATATAAATATAAATACAATAGAGTATAATCATATCATTCTTTAATATATAAATCACATAAAGTCGTCTATAATTCTGCTGGAGACAATATTCCAATTATAGTTAATTTGAGATAATGGAGGTAATCAAGCGTAATATATAGAACCTACTTCACAGCATATCTATATCGCCGGTATTGAAACCTTCTATCCTTCTAGACAAAACTTTGAATAAGAGCGCAAAAAGATAGCGACTAATATTATTATATCGGTACTGTCATCGTTGATAACTGAGATGGGTATGTGCGTAGCTGACAAACACACCGAGTTGTCTGAATGCAATTTTGAGTATTTTCTAGAGGGAACAGCTCATAAAGAAATTATGATCGCAGAGCCATATATGTAAAATTCTCAGTGAGCTGATAGTGTGAGAGACTCAAAGGTGTGAACTATTATGATTAGGCCTTGAAGCACTGATTTTGTATCCCGTACGTTTCTTGAGATAATAGGTGTCGAAGCGGTATATAAATAGTATATTGCATAAATCCTGCACGATATTAATCATCAAATTAATAAAAATATGCTATATAAATCTATATTAAGATACTATATAGCAGTAAGGCAAAGTGTTTATATTAGATAGTAGTCGAAGATTATATTGGAGCGCAGTCGGTGGAAAAGTAATCACTATGAGAGACACTAGTCACTATTGCTTTATTATCGGCTAACTAATGACGGTGAGCTATTCTGGAGTAACAGGTCTTAATCTCCAGAAGTGCTAGAATTCCTAACTATATATGCCTGTGACAAACTATTGTTTCGTATAATATTTAATATTCGGAAATAATATCATTTTGTCCGGTATGTAGGTCATACATGAGTTTAACCACATATATATTATAATGTGCTATCCAACTCCTTATGAATATTAAACACAGTCTAGATAGATAATAAAGTAGTAATTACTTAATTTATTTAGAATAAGTTATTTTTAAGTTGATCTAAATCTCTGATAAATTAACTATAAGTAATAAACTATCGTGCTTAAATGATAAACCACCAATAATTATACTTAGTTATTCAGACAGTAATTAATTACCCAATCTACAAATGGAATATTTGAGATATAAAGTGATATTCCTCATTCTAGGAATACAGCTGCATTATATCAAAAACCATTTGCTGCTTGTATATATATCTATTTTGATCATTTTTAGAAGGTTTTTGGTGTGAGGACATACTAGGTTGTCTTCGCGATTGTTTAGTAATAAGCCTTAGTATAGTATATTATTATACTTATTTAAACTAATCTAGGCCTATTATAATTTATATTATTATTATTTAGAATTCTATTAAATCTTACTAGTAAAATTGGAATATTTATTATTAGATATATTTACTTATCGTATCTGACGTGATTTACACATGAGAAAGATACATAAAATAAATATATATGGCTATCCACTCGCTGAATACAGCTTATATCTGATATAAATTAAAACGTATTAGAAGTATCTTCATGTATTATAAGGACACACATGATTATTTATAGTGATGTGATACTGCACTCTACTAACCTATTAACAGAAGATTCACTTTCAATATAGAATTAATCGAGAGAATTAATACTCTTTAGATCCGATCATTTGTAACCACTTTATCGTGAAGAGAGGAATAACCATGGAGCCCATTTAAAATTTTAATAATTTATTAGATTTTTCATAATATGTATTCAGAATATTATAGCACAAATTATCAAGAATATTTTATCTTACGAGATGTCTAAATGTCAAATAATATTTCTTAGCTATCATCTTCTCTCTTGAACACTATAACAGATAAACGTGTAGAACAGCATAGATTAACGTTCCAATTTATATATGGTAAGACGAACTTATCTCTACTAAGAACAGAAGTGTTTTACTGTGACTTGTCCAGAGTGCCACGCTAAGCTACGAGCGAGCTCTACATATTTATAAGGAAAATCTTAGAGTACGACTTCCATCACAAACATCACACAGTAAATCAGTTTTATACTGACATAAAAAAAACTGTGTGGAGTTACATACTGGTTTCGCTATATAATTATCTCTACTTCAATATCCATCTAGATCTAACACTTTTTATTAATTATCTTGTGAGTGAGTAGTGACGGGTATTTGATCTATGGTCCGAGTCAGAAAATTATACACACAATTCTGCGCTTATTTCACAGCCATGAAATAATATACGCAGAGGAAAAAGAGTCAGCGTAAAAGACAAAGTAGTCCTTAAATATAATTAGACAGTATCCATTTTAAATTTTCAATATAATCATACTGATTCTATACATTCACACTACATAAAATATAACAGGTAAATAAATAATACGTATCAATTTTAACATATATATATATATAATACATCATAATAAAAAGGAATAACAAGTATTTAATATATATACAAATTCACGAAAGATAACTCAACCAATAAGATAATTCCTCACATCATAATATTAATATAATAATTACTATACATTTCTAATAAATATGAAATTCGACTGTATGAGCACTGAGGCGTAAGCTATGTTGAGATGAGAGGAGAGAGAGATGAAGGGCACGCCATGTCCTTAGATTATGTATATGATTATATCTTTAGCGCTAACGCGAAGTCGCGCCACCAGCTGATTCACAACAGATAATTTACAATATATATTTCTATATCTAAAATACAGCTATACACAAATATATAATTATAAGAAGAAATTTTACCATTATTATATAGTATTATATATACAGAAGTTAATTTTATAATAAATCCGAAGACACCTGCTAGTGTTTCCTCACACAAAACCTTTTCTATAATAGAAATATATCAATATAAATAAATACACTTTTTACTATCGAAACTCTGTATTTATTCAGTAGAGGATATATTAGCCATTTATAATGGTATTTACAGAATATAGTAATATATATATATATAATATATATATTAATATATATATATATATATATATATATATATATATATATATATATATATATATATATATATATATTATATATATTATATTATATATATATATTTATATATATATAATATATATATATATATATATATATATATATATATATCAGCTGTCTATTTTTTCTCAGAACTGAGGGTTAGGGTTCGTAAACATGCAGCAGGACAACAATAGTTAAGTAGAAGACCATGACAGTGTCGAAGTAGAAAGCACCTCACTCCACCAAAATCTCTCCTCAAACCTCAATTGCGAGACCTTCAAGACAAAGATCTGCCCTGAAGCTTCCCATACCGTGACAGTCACCCACAATTTCATCTCGTCGATATAAGGTTCATCCAATGGGCCAGGACCACAACCCCACCTCCTAAGAAAACCTCGACATTTACTCCTATTATGTATCATTCTTCTCACATGTGCCAAATTCACATTTTTTTTCCTTCATAAGCTCTTTTATTACCTCAATCCACTTTTAAAAACCGGTATCAACATACTCTCATGCGGAATCCTACCTCACTCATGATTTAATAGTTTCTTTGAATTCACCAAGGATTTAATTGAGCCAGCCACCTATCTAAAACTCACAGCTTTCCTGCTACATATACTCTGCATCATCCATCTCCTAGCCTAAATTTTTAAACTCAGATACTTGTTCCAGTTGCAAACCATTCAACATGATTTCACATTGCGGACTCTCTTCACATACCACCATCACCTTTCTCTTTTCTATATTTTACTTTCAAACTCCTCCTTTTACACATCATACCAAATATCTCTACCAATCCTCTCAGACTTTCTCTTGATTCATCACACAATAAGCACGACATCCTCCATTCTCTATCAGTATAACACCCTCCCATGACATTCCTACCATAAATTTTTTCATCAACCTATCCGTATATAAATTAAATAACCGTGAAGACATTACACATCACTCATGCCATTCTGGCCTACGACTCGGCTGTTTGATATCAAACCTTTCACCATTTATTTATTCTTATACACGATTCACTATCAGCAAACATACCTTTAATTCCATTCAAAAGACTACCATCAACACTATATATCAGTCCATTTAACCATTTTGCCACAAGAGCTTTCCCTATTAATGCCCTTCTCCTACTTCCTGTTTGCTGAAGTGGCATTTAGAAAAGCCTAATAAAAGTTCTTTTTGTATTCTTTTCTCTTAGCTTTCTCCAATCATTTCGCTACCCGATAGTGGTAAAATTTTATTTACACAGTAACTCTTATGCTCCCTTCTAATTACACCCCGTGTTCTTACAACAACGCAACTCTTTCTATGGCTCCAGCTTTAATAAGTGAAACAGAACATAATCTTAAATTACAGCCCTCTAATGTAGCTAAATTTACTCGTGTCAGGTTTCTACAATTCCAATTACACCCATGAACCTTTATCTACAATGGTACTATTCATTGCTCCTCCTCCAATCCCTCCAGACTACACTTTCCAACAAATGCTTGTTAAGGAAGGAACATATTTTATATAAAGTCAATCAAATCTTCACCGCTCTCATTATCTGATCGTTTGACAGCTATTCCATGTATTCCTTGCTGATTTAACCATTCTCGGGACTGTTCTCACTCTACTATTACCCCTCCCTACTAATTATCTCACCCCAAAAATCCACTTTTTCTCACATCATCAAACCCACACACATTCACTTCCACCTCTTATCACTGCATGTTAGTTTAGGCGTTTTTAAGTTGGCAGAAAATTATAAATTTATTTTTTCTCAGATCTTTTTAATTGAAAGTCGCTCTAAATACATTTTATAATTACGAATTTATATTTTTAACAATAAAAATTCTTAAAGAAACACAAAATAACAGGAAAACTCGTGTAATATAGTATATATATATATATAGTTTATAGTTGTAGCTATATCACTATTATATATAATATATTCATATATATATATATATATATATATATATATATATATATATATATATATATATATATATATATAGATAAAATATAAAAAATGTAACATTTAATTTAAGGTTTAGTAAAACAATAGAACAAAGATAACATAAATTTACTATTACATTCATCGAAATTAAACGGTAAATTTACATATTTATATTCATAAAAATTCCAAAAAGTCGTAAAAAAATTCTTTCATTTATAGGAAGGAGAACCTAAAATCCCGATAATTATTATTGCAGTGAAAGAAAAATATTAATCAGGTGGCCATAAGTACAAAACTTTTGTCCCATTCCTTTGCCAAGCTTGACTTCAGAATTTCCGGCTTTGCTTCTCGGAAATTAAAGGAAATAACATTAGAATTCCTCTTCCGACTTTAATTTCAAGTTTTTTGTTTTTGTCTTTCTTTTTTTTATTTTTTTTATTTTTTTTTTATTTTTTCGATGTTTCGTCTTTCCTGTTTTCACTTCCATTTAATTATTTAGCTGTTTACTTATTAGTTTTATTAATTAACAGTTTTTTTTTAACAGATTTTTGTAATTTGTTTTGTTCTAATTAAGTTGTATGTATAATGAAAGGCACAAAAATTTATTTTAAATATTTATACTTATTCCATAATAAATTCTTTAAATCTTTTTCTCTTTGCTTAATAAAATTAAATTATTTTTTTTTCTGAGATGCATATAAATATTACTTATCAAAACATTCTAGAGGATATTACTTGAATCCTTTAGTTACTTAAGTAGAAAAAAACACACATACCTACACACAAACGCGCGCACACACATACACACACACATTTATCACATTTATACAGTACAGCTATACAAAACAAAATAGTTTGAAGTCTTATTAGTAAGAGATATATATTTGGTTTAAAAAAAAAGCGATTTAAAAAAAAAAAAATATGTATATAATTATTATTATTTATTATTAAAAAAAAAAAAACAAATAGCGGAAAAATCTCCCCCAAATAAAAACAAGTTATTTTTTATTTACTAAAAGTTTCCATAAAAAGCATTTTTTCACAACTATATATATATATATATATATATATATATATATACTATATATATATAGATATTATATACCCGGTATTAATAGTTGTATATTATACCGTATGTTTATTGTAGGTCAATAGTAAGTACTATAATATATACTTTTGATGCATATCATTAATAGTATTGTGGTAGTGTGTGTGTACTATTTCATAATTATCTATAGTGAGAATAATATTAGGCATATAATAATAATGATAATACTATACTCATCTATAGTGATATTATATATCACGGTGTGTAATATATACTTATATATAGTAGTATATTATACATATATATTATATATATACTATATATATATATATATCCTAATAAACTATAATTACGATAAACTAAAGAAAAAGAGTATTCTGTAATATGCAGTGTAATTATTAATGATATTGATAATTCTTGTGAAAATAATTTCAATGCAATTAGCTGTTTTTTAATGCTGTAAGTTTAATGTGATGGTGATGGCCATAACATTTTCCTTTCTTATAAATTACAATATTTATAAGACATCAGTTTACTGATAAAGAAATACTTGTATATATATATATATATATATATATATATATATTTTATATATATATATATATAATATATATATATATATTATATTATATATATATATATTAATATATATATATATATAATATATATATAATAAATTATATATATATATATATATATATATATATAAGATATTATATATATTATATATATATAATATATATATATATATATGATATATTATATTATAGTATATATATATATTATTATATATAAATAAATAAATATATATATATATATATATATATATATATATATAGTGGATGAGAAGCATAGTTGCTCGGTTTCAGAGTGCTATCTATATTCACTACACTGGGTCGAGTCTTAGAGTGGGTAAAACTTTTTTTTTCGTTTCGTAAGAGAATGGGTATTATAAATGCCTGATTCAAATGTTAGTTTTTTCCCGGATAAATACTAGTAAAATTCTCCATTTAAACATAAGAGTTGCCAAGTGTTCATTTAGATGTTCGTGTTTGTATCTAAACTTCTTAAAAATTTTAATTAAAATTTAAAAACGTTAAACAATATCCTAATGGTATATATCATCGATGTGCAGGAGTTGGGAGGTTTAGGGCTTGGAAGGGAAGTTACGTGGGGGGGGGGTCCTCCGCTACGATACTCCTCCCTCTCCCTCCCTCTTCCATATTTTTCCGCCTCATTCTGGGAGTTATTAAGAACCATGTGTCTAAAATCTAATAATGCTTTTTAGTGTATATATATATATATATATTTATTTATTTTATTTATTTTACCTACACTTTTTCCCACTTGAGCAGGGTAGTGGTACGTACAGCCTCTCTCATTCACACCTCCCTTCATGCTCGCCCTCCACCCCCTCCTCCACCTCTGTTAAACCCACTAGCCAACACCCTACCCTCTTCCTTCCTCATCCCTCCCTCCTCCAGCATGCTCTTTATTTCCATTCCATCCACCTCGCTTCTTGGGTCTCCCCCTCTCTCTTCCTATGCCCCTCGCCTTGCCCAAACTCTCCGCTAACCACTGCTCGCTGTTCCTCCATTCTCACTAGAACTGACCATTAAGCTATCGTTTAACATTCTCTTTCTCCGTCTCTTCCACCAACCCTTTTCTAGCCATCACATCTCTCCTCAACCTACGCGCTATTCCTAATCTCTCCTTCTGCTAATCCACAACCGCTCTCACCTTCATCTCAAATACTTCTACTTCTTCGCTGACCTGGCATTCCAAAAGCCCCACGTTTCCACACCCATATAAACCCCGCTGTAAACAATTTTTCAAACTACTTTATTAGCTTAACTTCTGTGATAAATCCCCCCTTCGATATTCTCTCAGACACTCAGAGCTCTCATTCGCTTCTCCGTAATCTATGTTACTACTCTAGTCTCTCCCTCCTTCCATCCCTCCTCTTTAACACAAACTCATCGCCTAATATCTACAATCTTTACTCTTCCATACTCAGACACCACCTACTCTAACCTCTAACCTCTCCCCCTCTCTTTCCTCCTCCTCCAACACTAACACTTATCACATCTTACCTGGATTTACTTTAAGCCTTTTGTCACACCATTCTCATCAAACCCTCGCCTCACCAAATTCTCAGCCCCTTCGCATTCATCTCGCCACTCAGCGGCAGATGTATCGTCCGCAAACAATATCATGTTTCGCTTCCTTCTACTAAATATCTTCATCCCTCTCCCCTCCCTCATCATTTCTCTGCAAACACTCTCCATAACAAATTGAATAGCCACGGCGTACATTACATACACCCTGCTCAATCCTCTCACGCACCCAAACATCTCACTGCTTCCCTCCTAACACTCTCAAACACATTCTACTATTCTTATAAAAGGCCCTAATACCTTTACCTAATTTAACCCCCACTCCATTTTCCTCCAACACGCCTCCACAAATTCACCCCTTCCTGCACTCTATCATATGCTTTCTCTAAATCTAAAAACACCCATACACTTTCCTTTCGCTCTCTATACTTTATATAGATATATATAGATATAAACCATGTCACCACACCCTCTTCCCCTCCCTAAATCCTTCCTTGTTCTTCCCCATTCTCCCCTCCGTTAAACCCCTCACTCTCTCAATCAGTATTCTCCATATATATATAAACACTTAAAAGACTATAATACCTCTATTCCCTACAATTCCATCACTATCCCTTTTCCCTTATAAGTGGAACGCAAAACAAGCCATCCTCGCATCCTGTGGGTACTCTCCTTCTCCAACGATAATATTTATTATCACTATAAACAGCCATTCTCACCAACACACTATACACCCCTCCTCCTCTGCCAACATTTTCAATCATTTCTGCGCCAACAGCATACACCATGCAGGTTACCCTTATCTTTTCTTTATTGGACCTAATAATT
>JABUQX010052927.1:20000-22500 GCA_015478945.1 Trachelipus rathkii
CTTTTCGTTAGCAATTTGTCATAATATCTATGACATGCTAATTTACGGTAAAATTATTTTCAACAGATAGTAGCAGCAGATGAACTAAACGCTGTGGGACTGGGACGAACGTAAATAAATTTTTAAACCTTCTAAGTGTGGAGAATGATCTTTCAGCTGAGCAGTTTGTCGCAGGAGTACATAAAAATAATCTTAAAGCAATATTAAGATTTGGATATATATCATGAAGGCTTTTGTTATATAAATATTTGTTTAATTGGGACAAGGTTTAACTGCCATTACCTTCCTCTAAAAGTAAACATTTTAAATGAATGCATTCTGCTCCAAAATCTTCTAAGTCGGATCGATAGATTTTTGTAATTAATTTAACTGATTTATGAATGTCGTCTGGTCGGTTTCGGTGAGATTTGATATGAATAAAAAACTTTTTCTGAAATTGCATGTATTCCAAACTTTCTCCTTATTTAATTCTGTGACAGCTTATCTAGTAATAAGTATTGAAGCTTGCTTGAGAATGCCTATTTTGATTAATTTTTTTCTTCTTTCTCAGAATCATTAGTTAAATACATTCTTGATATCTTTTGGTGTAAAGATTTTCATTTTTCTTTGGCACAATTTTCGTAGGTTTCTAATGAACTTCTAATTTTATTAACTAAGTTACACAGAGTTATACAAATTAATAACGGTGGCCACATCCATATCTTCAGATTGCAATTTTTTATTTACAGAATCAAATCTTTCAAGTATTGGTTCCCATATTACATACATAAAAGTATTTGTTAGTAACTCAATTTTTTCAAAATTCCTTTCTCTTGCTGAATGACTGGTCTCTCATTTTTATCTTCAGATATAAAGTTTAAAGTTAACAATAGCTTTCAAACCTTTGTTTAGACTTTACAAGCTTCTGCTCGAGGTGAACCACTTGTCCGCACATAGCGTTTTGACAGTAATATTTTTTGAGAAAGATTTTCTTCTAAGATTATTACCGCAACGATGGCCGTAGAGCCCGAGAAAAAATTATAAAGATTCTGAAGGCAAAGCAAAAAAAAAGAAACCGCCTGTTTACAACATGTGCAGCGCTAGATCCCACTAAATTAAGGGAATGAAGCTGAACATGGTATGAAATATGCTAGATGGTTGACTTCTTTAATTCTTGTTTGCAGGCCAGAATATATTCCTGACATATTAACAGCATTATCATACGTTTGACCCCGACAACTGCTTTTGTCTAATTCATTTTCTTTGAGAAAACTCATCACTGTTTCCGCTAGTTTTTTACCTGTATGACCAGGATTTTTAATAATCCTAAAAAGCGTTCTTTGGGCGTACCTTCTTTGCTAACATATCTGATGATAAGCTCAAATGATCTTATGAGTAATGTATGGAGTGGAATCAACAATAATAGAAAATTACTTACTTTCCTGAATTTTCTTTCACTATTTCACTGATTACCTTTCTAGCCATATTTGGATAAGTTTTTCGTAAGTGCTATGTGATAAATAAGAAGTGCGTTCCTTTTGCCAGTAATTTGACATGAGAATAGGTGATTTTGTAAACAGCAAAGGTCAAATTTCTGCAATAAGTTCAGAAGCACATTCATAAAATTCTTCCAATTTCGGAACAGAGCCAGCTATTTCATCATCGCCATGGAATGGTAACCCCCGTGAGGAAAGTTTGTAGTATATTTCTCCAATATTTTACTTCTAATTGAGAGAGCAGCTGGCTTGTCAACTCTACATATGAATTCTTAGTGCTCTTCAGGGCATCAACATACAATCACGATGGCGAACGGAATTTTCATGTTTAGTCAATCTTGTATTGCCATGCTTCCAATCGTTAAATCCTTCTGTTACAAACTGAGATACAACACCGCCTCCAAAAGTTTACAAGGAACGCACAAAAGTCGCCACCTTGACTGTTAGAGTACACTAAATAGTCACGTTTTACAACATCTCCATTCTCCCATTCAAAAAGTTTTTCGTTCAAACAAGGAATTTGTTAAGAATCTAACTTTTAAGCTGGATAATTCTCTTAGAATTAAAAAAATGCTATGTCTGAATTTTGATAATCCGCTTTTTGCCAAGTAAGTCTCGCGTTACCCTCACTAACCTTCCCCAATAAAATGAATCATAGCTTGTATACAAGATTTCTTTGTCTTGTGGCTTCGTCTACGCTGGTCACTATTCTCGACAGTAACGTAAGAAGTCGATGCTATATGTTTCACGATTATCCTTTGTTATCGTTATCATCAATGACTTTTGAAATTACTTCCGATTCATCTGCACTGCCACGACAGATTCATTTGTCTTTGTGATAAAGAAATGAGTCTTAACTCTGGTTTTTAGATAACTACTTCAATTTTGCCTTTTCTTTTCTCTTCTGCTATTTTACGGTATTTTTTGCGCCGCTGAACGTTTCAACCATCCATTAATATCAAAACTGCTATGTCACCTATTTGTTTAAAACAATAAATAATGTTCTACTTCTGAAAGCTCAATAT
>JABUQX010052927.1:27500-30685 GCA_015478945.1 Trachelipus rathkii
TTATATACTACAGTATATATATATATATATATATATATATATAATATATATATATTATATATAATATATATATATATAGGTATATACATATCTGACTATATATATATATATATATATAGTATATATATATTATATATATATTATCTATATTGTTATATATATATATATACTATATATATATATATATATAGTAACTTATATATATATATATATTATATATATATACTATATATATATATATATTATATATAGTATATATATAACAAAAGTTCCAAAAATCTCGTAAAAAAAAATTCTTCATTTATAGAAGTGAACAAACCTTAAAATCCCGATTATTATTAATTGCAGTGAAAGTAAAAGTGTTTTAATTGGGATCGGCCATAAAGTACAAAAACTTTTTTCCCATTCCTTTGGCAAGCTTTTGACTTCAGAATTTCCGGCTTTTTAGCTTCTTTAGATTAAGAAGGAATAACAGACATTCGCTCTTCTGACTATTAATTTCAGACTTTTTTTTTTTTTTTTTTTTATTATTAATTAGATGGGGTGTAGTCGGATTAGTGGATTTTTACTTTCAGCGAGGTGGCGTGAAAGTTTAAAATCCTATCTGCGGATTGCGGATAGCGGATAGCGATAGTTTAATTTTTTTTAGAGTTTTAAAGCCATCAGGTATTTTATATATAGTAGTAACGGTATCTTATATTGAGTATCTGTAATAATATATAGTATATATATGTATTATATGTATATATATATCAATATAGTAGTGATAGTATTATATATTATATATAAGGTATATATAATATACTATAACTATATATATATATATCTATATATTTATATATATATATATAGTATTATATATATATATGATATACGTATATAGGCCCGTGGACGAAGAGTGCAGGACTGCTGGACCCAGACTCTTTTTGCACATTCCACCTGCAACCGTCTTTTCGCTAAGCCTTCCACCCATTTGGCAAAAAGGTTATATACATTAATGCTTGAAATTAATAATTCTGAAATTATGCTTCAAAAACAAAAGCTTCGAGCCGTTGTTCAGGAGAGGAGTTTGCTTCTCTTTCGCAGCGTAAATGGATCTTGCAGACGCGCTGAAAGACGCCAATAGCTACATCTTGTTAAAGGGCTATGCTAAGAAATCCCTGGAGACTTCTGCAGATGTTAAAACTTTTATGATTATCAGGCACAAAATATAGTGGAATCTTTATTTGATTCCAAGCTTTTTCTCTTTTAATATTCTTCGATCAATGATAGATAGAGCGGATTTTGACACCTCTGAATAAGACTCTTCATCGCTGCTAGGGAGCCAAAAGAAAGTTTCATGATTTTCAGTCATGATTTGTATAAATAGTAAATTTATGAATATTTTGTGATCTTTTTGCTTTTATTAGCCTAGTGATATTTTGTTGTGTTGTCACATAGCACCTAAATTTAATTTTAACCGCTGCTGTAAAATATGTGGATCAAGAAATTCGGTTTTGTATCTAGGATTTAGAAAAATTGATATGCACATGCGTTAACTCGTTTTGCAGAGTTTGAACTTATGCCTATTCTCATGCATGAAGTGTTTTGCCTGTCATCGCTTGAATACGTTCCCTTACTTTGTTAATATACTATTATTAGTACTATATATAGTATATATAATAATATATATATAGTATATACTATATATATAGTATATATATATATATAGTATATATATATACTACTATCATATATATATATATATCTATAATTATATATATATATATATATCTATATATAATATATATATATATATATAAGGTGTGTACCACGTTTCTCATAATTTTATAATGAATACTTCCGCTATCTCAAAAAAGTATTTGCGGATATGAAAATTGATGCGGATAATCCGCTTAACAGCCTCTAATTATTATTATTATTATTATTATTATTATTATTATTATTATTATTATTATTATTATTATTATTTATTATTATTATTATTTTATTATTAATTGATTATTAATTATTAATTAATTATTTAAGTTTTGAATTTTTTTCGCCTTTCTTCTTTACAATTAATTTAGACTATTTAAGATATGGATACTCTTATTGTTTTATTACTTAACAGTTTTGTTTTTCTTTTATATATAACTGATTATATTTGTATAAGTTTTGTTCTAATTAACGTTGTATGTATAATAAAAGGTATAAATAGTTTTTAAAAATTTATACTAGTTTTACATTATACATTCTTATTTTTTTGTTTCTTTATTTAATATAATTAATCTTTTGTTTTTCTGAATTATAGAAGAATTATTATTATACGCTTATGAAACTTTCCTTGAAAATATTTTATAAATTCTCTTGTTAGTTAAAGTAGTAAAACTACACATACATTACCATTCCTACTTACACTCAACACATCAACACCACGACAGGACACACACACACACACACACACACACACACACACATCACACACACCCACAACCAACCACACCACACCACACACTTATTACAGTAGCTGTTTATTCGGAAACTAAACTATTTCGAAGGTTTATTAGTAAAAACTAGACGTTAAATAAAAAACGATGTAAAATATCAAAAAATTATATATTGATTAAAAAAAATAGCTGAAAAAAATCCCCCCTTTCAAATAAAAACGTTTTTTTAACGAAGAACATTCAAAAGTCATAATATATAATATATATATATATTATATATATATACTATATATATATATATATTATATAATATTATATATTATATATATATATAAATTATATATATCATACTATATTATATATATATATGATATTATATTATATTATATAATATATATATATTACTATTATTATATTATATTAATATTATAATATATATATATATATATATATTATATATATTATAATATATATATATATTATATATATATATACTACTAATATTATATATATATAGTAATATATATATATATATATATATATATATATATTTATTACATCGCAGAGAATTTATTTCTAATACTATTTTGTGAAATGAAACAAAATACTGACATTTCTACTTTAGTTTTAAAGGCTACGTTGAATTTTTAAAGCAAACTTTTATATGATTCATTAAATATTTAATCGAATATTTAAATAATTTCGAAACTCATTTTTTCATTTATATTTTCTTTTTACTAATGGGACAAAAAACTG
>JABUQX010052928.1:0-30000 GCA_015478945.1 Trachelipus rathkii
GATGTACTTCGTTCCAGTTCAGGTGGGTGTTTAACCGTTTCCCGCATTTATCATTGACATTCTAGACCTTTCAGTGCTAACTACAGCATAATATCTTTCAATTTATACACACATTACTTTCAAGTTGAAAGAAATTATTTTTGTATTTCCTGTTTATAAAAACCTCCTTTTATCTTTTCACCATCTAAATCTTCCTTAAACCATCATAGGGGAAGTCCCGGATATTATGAACTTTGAAAACCTCTGTAGACCATCCTGATTCATAGCCTTTCCTAAACCTTTCCGCCTCTCTGGAAACTCGTACATAATCACCCGCGCCTATACCTGAATTATCTTTAATTTTTCTGGCTCTTTGTTGTGACTGCTGCAGGGTCGCAAGCTTTATTTTTAACATTTCTACAGGGGTAGATTTTATAATTCTGTGAAACGATCTATTATAGGAATAAGCAAGATCTTGTAATATGTCAATATACTTAAAAGTATTCATTCGGGTGAAGTATCGATGCATTTTCTCCTTGATAGTGCGTTGTACTCTTTCAACTATAGCTGCTTTATTTACTGAGAATGTATTGTAATATCCCATGTCATACTCTTTAACTAATTCTTGAAATTCTCGACCTAGAAATTCAGTCCCTTGATCCGTCCACAGCATCCTGGGCCAACGCCTGTCAGCCTCAATAATTTCTCTCAATGCCTCAGTTACAGTAGCTGACTTTTTATCTTTTAAAGGTTTTAACCATAAATATCTAGAATACACATCAATGGTAAAAAGTATGTATTGATATGAAGATGGAATGTGGTGCTGGTGAAATTTTCTATAGACAGGTTTGCTTATGTAGAGTGAAGCTTCCTCTACCGTCTAAATATCTTTCAGCTCTTTTTTACCAACGTCCACAAGAGACATTAGAATGAAACCTTAGATATATATATATATATATATATATATATATATATATATATATATATATATCTTCTTTCTACTATATATATATATATATATAGCTTAGAAAGTACCAATAAATTGTTTATTTATAATTATATTTTATTCACATGAGCATTATGGGTCAATAATCCAAACTATATATATATATATATATATATATATATATATATATATATATATATATATATATATATATATATATATATAATATATATATGTAATATATGGTATATATATATGTATAACAACAATAATATATATCTATATATATATATAACCAATAATATATATATATATATAATATATATATATGTATATATATATATATATGTATATATATGTATATATATATATATATATATATATATACGGTATATATAGTATACTAACAACAAATATATAACAACAATAAATACATACTTTTATATATATATATATATATATATATCTTACTCTATATAATATTAGTTATTTTTATAATGGTTTAATGGTAATCACAATTGACTTTAAGAAATGGTGATAAAGACCCTGGATATTTAAACTCAGTTGACAGTTTAGATTTTACAATAGCTTTTGATTAATTAAATTGAAAGTTGATTTTGATTCGTTGCCTTTGTATTAAATATAAAAAATAACCGGTTTTGAAACATAACAAAGATTTAGGAACGATTTATTAAAACAGATTCATATAGCTAACATTTGATACCAGAAATAGCTTAATTTGAGATTTAGTTTTGACTGGTTGATTCATATTGAAATGATGAAGTATAATATCTGAAGGACTCTCGAAGTTCTTTATATCTGTAAACAAGAGTTCTACGAATACAGTTAACTACCAACACCTCTAGCTACTGAGGATAAGGAAAGGGAACACAATAATTTTGTATTTTAGAATTAGACACAACGCAGTGTAAGTTTTTCTGTTATTTGACCACTATACGATTTTATAAGTTAGAAATTTTTGGTAGTGCGGATTTTCATCTCTGCACTACAACATTTTTCTGGTGCCAGAACCATGCCGTACTGGGTTTAAGTTGTGCATGTTTTGATGTTTGTTTTCCCGCTTTCTTCCCATAATAGATTCTTTGGTGGGAGGGTGTGTTAGGGCCTTTAAACCTTTTGAGAAAGAAACATAAAAAACTTGAAAAGAATAGGGTTTAGATATTCGACATAGTGTATAATATAGTAAGTTAAAATGGAGGACCAGAAAGTTTTACTAGAGAATCGGAATAGACAAGAAGAAATAAATTGTGAATTTTGTAGTAAAGGAGGACATGTGGAAAAAGATTGCTATAGGAAGAATGGTTGTTGTTTTGCTTGTGGTGAAAAAAGCCACCAAATCAGAGATTGTAAACAGAGAAATAAAGAAAGAAATGACCAATCACGAAACACAAGAAGAATGGAATGCACATTCTGTAGAAAGATAGGCCAGAAACACATTGTTTCAGGAAATGGAACAGTTGTTTCTGGTGTGGAGAAATCAGGTCACAAGATAGCATATTGTGTAGTAAATGAAAGACAAGCGAAGTCGATGAGATGAAACAGAAAAAAATTAACAGTGTGAAGAGCAGAGAGAACTAAGAAATTATTTTGTTTATAATGCGGAGAGGAGCCATCTTATGAAAGTGTAAAGAAGTTTCAGAATAATTACAATTGATTCTTAGGAATACAAAACTTGGGGCTTTCCGGGGAAACAAGTCGGATCAACAGGAAGCGTCAGCGTTCTCGAGGAACATATGAAAGAAATAAGTTGCTCGGATAAACAAGTTTATGACGTTGCAGAAGCAACACCGCCAATATCAGAAAAAAGGAAACTGAGTAAAGAGGTTAACATTGTACAAATGAAGGAAATTGATAAGGTTGAAAGTAGTATAGGTTGTGATAAAGAGGATAAAACAAAGAAAAACACCTTACGTGCTTGGGTTAACACAACAGAAATATGTAGGAAAAGAGGAAAGAAAAAGAAACGGAAGTTACATCGTAAATAGAAAGACGAGTATGTTTTAGGTAGGAAACAGGGAACATTTTGTGTATGCTATTGAATATTTTGTATTTTGTGGTAGAAATAAAAATATGTACATTGCTGTGGCAGTTGGAAACAGTTGCTGTGGCGATGAAAATACGATATTTGCTCGAAATTTTAGGAAATACATTGCCTTGGCAGTTGGTAACAGTTGCTTTGGCGGTGAAAGTAATAATTAATATAAATCATTCTTGTGATTAATAAGCAGTTTTCTCTGAGACTGAGGAATATTTTGTTTTGCCTTTGACCAATTGAGGTTGGAGAAATTATTTTTGACTTGCATTTTAAATTTTTGTTTCATTTCAGTTATATACGTTTGTTACCAGCTAAGAAGATGCGTTCGTTCATGACAGAGGAGATAGACAAGTATCAGCTTTGGCCGAAAAATTCATAAAAACCAACAAGAAGAGTGCAGTATTTTTTTGTTTGATAAACCAAGAAAGAGTAAATTGATGTCATGGATGCAAGTTATGAGGATTGCTTTGAAGGATCCAGCCTAGAAGAGCCTTAGTATGGTCTTTTGTAGAGGAGGTATTGTAGGGCCCATGGTAGACCCACCTCCAAAAAGGTAAAAAGTTACAGCTTAACAAAGGAAAGTTAAGGTTGGTCATTTATGAATTGTTAAAATTGTAAATATAGTAAGAGCATTCAGATTTATTGTAGATATAAATAATAGTCTTCAGATTTGTTAAAAAATAAGTAACTGTAAAAAAATATTAAGAAAATTCAGATTTACTTAAGTGTGAAATTGGAAATAAATTAAATATTGTATTAAAGATAGGTTAAGTATGTTATGTGTGTGGTTTTTGTAAATAATAAATAATAAAAATAAAAATAAATATATGTAGGAAAAGTTATATATATTGGCTGTCAAAAGTATATATATATATATATATATATATATATATATATATATATATATATATATATATATATATATATATATATATATATATATATATATATGAATGTATTTATGTATAAATAGGTTGTCTGTATGTATGTATGAATGTGAGCGTTTGTGTGTGTATACGTGTGTAATTATGAATATAGAATTTAGGTTTTAATAAAAAAGAGAAAATTATGTAAATAAAGCTTAAAAAAGTATTTTAAAAATAAGGAAAATAAATTAATATGTAAAAGACTGAGGAAATAATCTTTATTATTTTTCTTATAAACAGAGTTTGTCACGAAGAAATTACGAAAGCCATATTTTGAAGATAAAAATGTAGAAAAATGGAAACACTACTATGACGTCACGAATGACAACCAACATGGCGGACGTAACACGGAAAGCACTTCACTTGATTCTGAGAACTCATTCTGTTAAGACCAAATTTCCGTGCTCTGCGTGATTTGATATTTTGTTAGCTTTGTTTATGTTTCGTTTAATATCAACTATTTGTCTAGATCTCATACTGTTAGGAGTTATTTTGTCGTGCTCTGTAAATTTAGTTAGAACACTATTTGTCTAGATCTCATACTGTTAGGAGTTATTTTGTCGTGCTCTGTAAATTTAGTTAGAACACTTATTGTCTGGATCTCATACTGATAGCAGTGATTTTTGTTGTGCTCTGAAAAATTTGTTAGACTTATTTATCATTTCGAATTTGTCATGCGTTATTTCATTGTTAAAAACTTTGCATATTTTTTGAACAAGTTTCATGGTTTGTTTATTTATTGAAAAGTGTTAGAACATTTTTGTAAATAGTTTAACTTTTTTATATTTCTTTTATCGACTCTGAGTTACCGTATTATTTGGAAACATTACATATTTTGAACCTACAAGTATTTAAAAGGATTTAAAAGGTAATATGAATTTGTAAATTAAATAAATATAATTTTGTTATTAGTTAGTATTGCGCTGGCAGTTGGCTTTGATTTCAGCTTTTGCAGTGGCAGTCAGCGTCAATAAACAGATTTTTTGGTATTAGTAATTTGAGAAATGCACACTGTGCATTGGCATTTATTGTCCTAAAATATTATTACTTAGATTACGCACCTTGTTGCGAACGGAAAACAAATAAATATTACTGTAGCTTTTGAATGTATTAAGATCAGTTTTATATTGTAAAGAAAGTTATTAAAAGATTTTAAAGTTTATTTTTATATTTAAAGAATTTGATTAAAGTTGAAAAATAGAAACTTTTGTTCTGCTAGGTCCTTATTTTTAGTTGAGTTTCATTTTTATTTAAGATATTTTGGTTATTTATTGTTGATAAGGAAATTCATGGTTGTTGACAAGGAAGCGGCCATCTTGACTGAAAAGCCGGCAGCCGCCATTTTGAAATTCAGCCACCATTTTGAAAGTGACAGTGACTTAAAGCATTAACTGTCTGATTTGTTTGAATAGTTAAGGTGATTAAGATATATCATCTTTGACAATTAAAATACTTTGAAAGATTAAATTAACACGATTAATGGTTAAAAATTATAATATTGTGGAAAAATATTAACTTCTGTTGAAATAAATATATAGTGGTCCTTGGACTTGACAGAATTATTTGAGACTTGATCTGAGTTGAAACTTTGATAAATTTTCGGTCAATTAGTGAGGATTGAGAAATTGTGACTTTGTAATGGAATTTAAATTATAGTAACATTTGACAGTTAATAGATTGAACAGTACTTAGAAATTACAGTACTTAGTTTATATTGCATTAATTTAACTTTAGTTTTGAAAGAAAGCAATAGGACTTAGTTTTGTTAAACATAGACTTAGTTGGACTTAGAATTAAATTTAATCGGACTTTTACTGATTTAACTTAGAGTTCGACTTTGAAATTAGGACTCGACTTTTTCTGAAGTTGATATTCGACTTTAAAATTAACCTTTGATTTTATTTATGATACTCGACTTTGAGTTTGACCTTTAATTGTCTGAACTTAGTCTTCCATGGTAATTATTTAAATTAGTTTTCAGCTTTGACTATTTGAGTTGACTTTCCGTTTTGACTTTTAGAATTTAGCTTTCGACTTTGATTTTTCGAATTTAGATTTCGA
Source organism: Trachelipus rathkii (assembly GCA_015478945.1). Taxonomy (NCBI): domain Eukaryota; kingdom Metazoa; phylum Arthropoda; class Malacostraca; order Isopoda; family Trachelipodidae; genus Trachelipus; species Trachelipus rathkii. Next base: position 5,969 of record JABUQX010052928.1, read on the forward strand.
CTTTGACTTTTCAGGTTTGGATTTCGACTTTAATTTTTTGAATTTAGCTTTCGACATTAACTTTTCGAATTTAGTTTTCGATAATAACGATTTACATTTAGTTTTGACTTTAGTTTTGTAGATCGGTTGTGACTTTACTTAACTGGTCTTACAATTTAGATTGTTTACGTTATGGTTGATTGTCGTAGTTTTCGACATTCGCTGGTATAATTTAGTTTAGTATTCGATCTTTTCAGGGTTGTTCCAACTTTGATATTACAGTTGGAGTTTAGCTTGACTGAATGAAAATTTCGTAATCCGTTTCTGATTTGACAAGATTTTATTTTATTTAATTGAGTGTTTACGATTAATGCATATTTCTGATGGTGCAATAATTATAGTGAGATACTTTGATTGAGGCACAACAATTTCAAAGTGAATTGAATGTTTAAATACTTTGAAGTTTGATAACACTAGTTTGATAAATTAAACTTTATAATGGTTTAATGGTAATCACAATTGACTTTAAGAAATGGTGATAAAGACCCTGGATATTTAAACTCAGTTGACAGTTTAGATTTTACAATAGCTTTTGATTAATTAAATTGAAAGTTGATTTTGATTCGTTGCCTTTGTATTAAATATAAAAAATAACCGGTTTTGAAACATAACAAAGATTTAGGAACGATTTATTAAAACAGATTCATATAGCTAACATTTGATACCAGAAATAGCTTAATTTGAGATTTAGTTTTGACTGGTTGATTCATATTGAAATGATGAAGTATAATATCTGAAGGACTCTCGAAGTTCTTTATATCTGTAAACAAGAGTTCTACGAATACAGTTAACTACCAACACCTCAAGCTACTGAGGATAAGGAAAGAGAACACAATAGTTTTTATTTAGAATTAGACACAACGCAGTGTAAGTTTTTCTGTTATTTGACCACTATACGATTTTATAAGTTAGAAATTTTTGGTAGTGCGGGTAGTCATATCTGCACTACAACAACGTCCAGTAGCCCCAACACCAAGTTTACCGGAATCAGCAGTCCCAACATTAAGACCAGCAGCTGTTGCAGGAGTGGGGGATGTGCAAACCGAATTCGAGCGTAGAATACAGGATTTCTTGGTCCACACTCAAGGATTCTTGTCAGCGTTCGGGCAGACTTTGACTTTAGATGAATTGAAGGGGCGTATACGTCAAGTATTTGACGCATAGACGCAGAGTCTCCTCTTCAGATTTTAGAAAAAGAAAAGTAATTATTTATTTTGTTCCTATGAAAGGAAGATTAATACAAGGAAAGTTTGATTTATTTTTTTGATTGTTATTACAGAAAATTTTGGAGAAGCTTTTAATTTTATGATTCTTCGAAAGATTTTTTTTAAAGAAAGTTTATTTTTGTTAAGGGTTCTGAGAGAGAAGAAACATTTAATTTTGTTGAAAAAAAAAAAGAAAAAAACATTTATTTGATTATGACAGAAAATTTTGAAAAGGTTTTATTTTGTTAAGGTTTATGATAGAAAAGTTTGGAAAACAAAAAGAAGAACATTGATATAAGACATGTTATCTGATTTTGTTAGAAAGAAAATTAAATAAGTTTTGAAAAAGAATTAAGAAAAGTTTGTTTTATTTTAGGATTCTATGTCAGATTTTTTTTGGAGAAAGTTTATTGATTAACTTGAGAGAAAATTTGAGAGATTTTTTGTTAAAATTTGGGAAAATGTAAAATTTTGTTGATTGGTTAATGGAAAAGGATGAAAGAAAAAGAAATATTTGATTTATATAAAGAAAAATTGTTTTGAAAAAAAAAAGGAAAAAAGAACCCCAGTTAATTGAAAAATATGAGAAATATTGGAGAATGAGAAGAAAAACTACAACAGAAATGAAAGAGAAATCCCTAGTGCGTCAATGCTGATATTGACGGGTGGGGAGGAATGAAGTGGATTCAACATACTTTTGTCTTTCCCCATCCCACAGATTTAAAATTGTAATCAGGAAAATTACCATCTAAGGGAGAAATAAAAATAAAATCAACATCTTTAAGTATATTGACGCCTGAATTCCTTACGCAGCTGGGACATCGCATCCTGATCCCTACGGATGGGTGAATATGGAATTTGTTGTGTTCGGGAGGGCAGAAGTTTTTATCTGTAAAATTAAATTAATGGGGTTATAAATAATATAATAATAAAGTAAAGTAATGAATTCTGTAAATTAGTACATAATTGAATTAGTTTGCTATTTCTTTGTTTTGTTTTAAAGATAAAAGTAAATTGTTTGAGTTGTTCTCCATAGTAAATTAAAGTAAAAATAAAGTAACTTTCTGTATATAAAAGAAATTCAGATATAGTTGTTATAATTAGCGTAACATAACTTCTAGTATTATATTAGATATCTGAATTATCGAATAGACTTAATAAACTATAAATTGTGGTGAGATGAAGGAGATTCGCGACAACCTTAATTTGTTTTTTTTGTCGTCCTCAGGTCCCAGTCTTGGAACGCATCTCTTCTTAAGCTTTGGAACTTCTATGGTCCACATTTTGTGAAATTGAGATCATCTTGAAGAAAAGAAAAAGCAAAATACTTATATCTTCCTATAAAGGGAATCCGCAGCGGAAACATTAATAAACACCTGATTTGTACAACCCATTCTTCCAAGATGTCATCACTTCCCAAGGTACCTAATCACAAATTTTAGTATCTGTTCCTAACTTGTACGTTTAAAATTAAAGGGGTGTTGTCTCTAAGACTGAAGAATTTCTTTCACTGAAATGATTGACCTGTATAATGATAATCTATTTAATACATAAAGAAGATTAAAGATAGATATAGATAAGAGTAATTAATATAATCAATTATTGGATTATGAAATTTAAGATAGATAATACAGAGGAAGATGAAGAAATGCAGAAGTAATGAAATATGATAGGGAAGTAGTAGAGAGAATATAGAGTAGTAGAAGGTAATGAAGATAGATAGTAAGAGAAGAGAAGAATAGAGAAATGTTTAGACCTTAACCTTAATGTTAAATATAGATAGAAGAAATATAACTATAACCCTTTTCAAAAAGAAGATCGCAAGTGTATAATAAGCAAGAGTATTTAATAGTTACAATAAATAAAGGGCAATTGAAATTTTTCGCTTTTCATTTATTATTACTATTATATTCACCTAATGTCTATAAAAGAATCATTATATTATTAAAAGTAGCACTATAAAATATTATTACAAGACCAATATCTGCTTTATTAAAAAAAATGAATGTCTGTGAGTACCTGAATAGCATTTGATGAAGAGCTAAAGTAAATAAATATTTATAACTTTCATTTTATCTATATAATATTATAAATAAATAAAATAAAATATAAATAGCTTAACAAATGAAATTTTAAATAATTTATATAGCCATATGAATTAAGAAAGTTGATATTTATACCTATTATATACTAAATGTATAAATCACGTATATAGATTTGAATTAAATATATCTCATATTATACATACTTAAACATTAAAATAGATAGGACAATACAATTGATTGTAGTAGATATGTTAGTCTGTGGTATATGAGGTGTGTTGTGTGATAAGTAATGTGTGAATCGTGGGAATGCTGGTGGTAATCTGGAGTGAGTATCGGTATATCGTGAAGCAGAGGACTATTGAGCTAGGAAAATGAGACGAAAGCGGAGAAGCGAGAGGCACGTATTCGGAAGCTGAGAGAGATAATTTGGAATTCGAGTCCAGCACTATAGAGTAATGATAATGAATAATACGAGCGTTGTATAAACTATAATAGATATAGTATCGAGTATAGTACCTCAAATTGAGTAAACTGAAATATTAATAAAAAAAGGTTTTTGTAGATATGTTAAAATACTATTTATATATATTAATATAACATATATATATAAAATAACGTATATAAATGAATAATTATTATAATATATATTTATTAATATTATAATACATATATAAATATAAAATGAGCGATAGAGATATGTATATAAAGAACATGTAATATATACATAATTGAGTATATGATATAACATATTAAATTCACCTATATATATATTAAATATATATACACAATCAATCATCATATATATATCTATATTAGATAAATTATCAAGTTACAAAATTATCAGTATAAATAGAAACTATATACTACATATACTATCACTTGATATGAATCACAAAAGAATGTTGTTATAGAGATATAGTATATATATATAATATAAATATATATAATATATAAAAATATATATTAAATAATATATAATAAATAATATAAAATATATCTATATACATAAAATATATAACGTATATAGCTAATATAGAAATTTTATTATAAAAATGATAATAATTATATAAAATACACACTAATAATATATATATATACATTGCCAACTTTCATATATATATATATATAGTATATAGTACTAAATATATATATATGCTTATGAGTTTCAATTGTCACTACTACTTATATTATATATATAACAAATCTAATATACTTATATACTCTATATAATACACTATTATAAATATATATATATACATTAAATTATATAATATATATAACTTAATTAATCATATAAACTATACACTTACTACTACTATCTACTACTACTACTATTACATAACTAACTTATATACTAATTATATAATATATATAGATATTAGTATATATATATAATATAACATGAGCTATTAAGTTACTATTTTACTAAACTACTTATATATATTATATATATAATTATATATAACTTACATACTAAAAGAACTTATATATATACTACTTAATATAATTAAATTATATATATAACTATATATATACACCTTACTATATGAGACTAACTTATATAATATAACATTATACTAACTAATATATAATATATAAATATATATATATACTTATAAGAGCATAATTTATTAAATACTTAATAAAATATAATAATTAATAATATTATATAATTATAATAATTAATATAATATATTAACAATTAATTAATATATAATATTATTTAAAATTAATAATTATATAATAATATATAATATATAATAAATATAAATATAATAAATATAATAATTATATATATTAAAGATTAATATTAAATAATATAAAATAAATAAAATAATAATAATAATAATAAATATAATATATAGATAAATTAATAATAATAATTAATACTAATATAATATAATTAAATTTAAATAACAATAATCTTTGTGAAGCGAAGCCTTAAGCTAATTTTACAACAAAAGCTATCTAACTAATATCGGAGTACGTACAATATATTATTTATTACTCGTTCCACATAATAATAATCACACTAATAATAATAATAATAATAAATAATAATGATATAACAAACAATAGGATAATAAATCCAACTAAATAATAACACTCAAATATATCTATTATGACCATTATAAAGACATACATAGACTATTATAACCTATCACTAGAGTACCTGTTGCAATAAACATTACATAAGAAACCTAACACAGCAATTTATACACACTTACACTCTCTAATCCAGAGATAATAATTCGTTTTCTACTGTCTAGAGCATGGAGCAGGGACAGAGTCTGATCCACACATCCTCTACCACCTGCTAAAAGCGACGGCAGCATTCTTCACCACCGAAATCATCACACCCATCAGTCAAACAACTTCCGTCTCATGAGTATATCCATATTGAGGAGATAAAGTCCTTTTTCGCGGGCTCAACATCCTTAACAACTTTCAAAGAATAAGATAATTCCCTGTTAATTCCTACAAGAGTTTGAGACACTGTACTCTAATTTAATCTTTTATCCATTGACCCACTTATTATAGGGTACCTACTCCGGACTCCTTCTACTACTACCCCCAATTCCTCGAAACTATACCCTGCCGCTAGAAGTCATTTTGTTATACAGTACAGACTTACCCACCTACAATCCTTCACAGACACCTATAAGTAACGTCCATTAAACTGTTTCTTTAGTGATCATTTAATCACGCATTATTTCTCTGTACCAGTAGTTAACATAGCCCATTTCGACAACGTATGGTCAATAATGACCAACGCTGGATTTTTAAACCTTCCTTGACCTTTTTTGTAGTACCGCTCGATTTTTTTATACCTGCCTTGAACTTTTTTGTACCTTTACCTATTTTGGGCTTGACCTTTATTTTTTTAAGAGCCCAAAATTTTTAGCCTGACTTGAAACCTTTGGTCATTTATACCTTTTTGGAGATCTTTATTTTACCTTTTTTTCCACCATATCACCATTGAGTCTTCTCATAGGGTCAGTTTTTGCCTCACGGTATTTTTCGAACGGCAACAGCCCTAATTTATATGTAGAACCCTATATTTTTTGAGAAACCCAAATTTTTGTAGAACTACCAAATTTTATTGAAAGAACCGCAAAATTTTTTATTGGAGAACACTAATTTTTTTGAGAACCTACTAATTTTTTGAGAACCTTACAATTTTTTTTCGAGCCCAAACCCTTAATATTTATTCACCCTTCGAATTAAGGGTTGAGCCAAACGGTTGCGTCAGCGACCGTTGTAAAGCAACCGTTGTACATGTCCCCCCCTAATTTTTTTCTGACCAAACCTATGGTCATCGCGATTATAATTAGGTCAATTTTATGGTCACCACCCTTATATATTTGGCCACCATACTTTAGGGTCTTTAAGCCTAATTTTAATTGATAATTTATACGTACATTCTACAATCACGCGCGCGCTAAGCGGACATCACACACACACACTATATCACCACACACACACACACACACACACCCACATCACACACAACATATCCACACACACCCACACCACGACTCATAGTACCACACCTACCTCCATATAGAGCCTATACACCCAGCCTCCACATAGCCTACCCATACCCTAAATCCTACACCCCAGCCCTCACATAGCCATAACACCCAACCACACCCAGACCCTACACATACCTACAGCCTCAGCCTACACGTAGCCTTCTCCTAGCCTACACCTAACACCTAGCCTCCAACCTAGCCTGCACCTAGCTACACTACAACACTAGCTCTACCACCCATATCCTTCACCTACCTAATAACACGTACACCTAGAATACCACTCTACATACCTGATAACTAGCCTGACTAAGCCTCACCTAGCCTCCACCCAGCCTTCATCCACCGCCTTCATCCTACACCTATTATAATATAATATCGTACTACAACCTAGCCTACCACCTACTCAACAACTTCACCTACACCTATAACTAACCTACACCCCTATCATTAATACAGACTCCACCCAACCCTTCACTAATCTGAATCACCATATCACCTAGCCTATCAACGTAACATAGTATATATCATGTGCCCCTACAACTTTGATGGCTAACAACTATATTTATGAGGCTCAACTTTGTATGACGTCATCTTTGATTGCGAGCCGAGAGGATGATTCAAGCTTCTTGTCGCCACTCACTCAGATTTATTGACTGCCGTATTCGATCTATATGATGGGATCCAACCACCTGAAGAGAAGGTATCATGAATAGTTGACTATCTCTAGGATAGTGATTACTTACTAGAAGTATTTAGATAAGTATGAGCATGAATACGCCTAGTGGTGAATACCTAAAGGTGAGTGCCAAGAACAAGTGACTGCGCAAGTGAGTGGCCTATAGTGAGATGCCTATGAGTGCGCAAGCGTGAGAGGTTTGCCAATGAGTGCCAAGTGGAGTGCCACATAGTGTCAAAGTGGCCGCCTCACATAGTGCCCAACTGCGAGCAGCGTTTTTTCACAGCCTCCTCTAAGCGCGCGCCTAGGCTCCACACATAGCCCTATCACGGGGTGTCTAGGTATTTAGGTTTTATCGATTGCGTATTATTATACAAGTTAGTCTAGAATCTTACACAAACATAGAGAGTTAGTAATTTTTACATAAACACTTAATAAGCACATTACACACGTCTCATAACACTTAATACACTCACACACCTAAACTGATACGAAACCTCACCCTTTTAAAACTGAAAGGAAATATTAATTAGAAAGGAGAATTAAACGGATAGAATAGAATTCCAACATACATTAATAACGCACAGGTAAACTATATAGCACTATTTACAGACTACGCCAATATAATAAGTACAACATTACACTAGCCCATAGTAAACAAACATTATCAACATAACACACAATATAAATAAATAATAATAATAAATAATATTAATAATAATAATACAATAATAATAATCCACACATACACGATACACTTAACATACCACAACACATGAGATAAATTAATTTGAAATGCTCAACTTTGATTCCTCAACTAATTGATGCCAACAACTATTGAGGGATGCTCATAGCATAATAATGACACTTAAGACATTGTGAATAGACTATCAATTTGCTCATATCCTCCATTTAGTTCATTTTAGTAAAGAAATCCATATATACTTTATGAGAGATAGAAAGTCATCTTTAGATACCACCTATTAAATTTAAATGATTCATAAATAATACATTTAGAATGTAACTATCATTCCTTTGAGTCTACCTCATAAAAAATCATTAAGCTAGCCACTACACAATGAGGCTTACAGACATGAATACCCCAAAAAATAAATAATAATAATAACATAGCGGCAAAGGAGACACTAATACGAGTACCATAATAATCACTCCACTCCATGCAAGGTATGAAACGTATACCCATAATAATAATAAAATAAAACCGCGTACCGCCCGCCGCAGTGCAGACAATCAGATCCGCAGAGATGCCAATAAATATAATAATATAACGCGTACGATTACACATCGCACCGCCGCGATAATGCGCCCAGCATCGCAAAATTATACCATGACATTTCAACTCAATGCCTGAGCCAGAGCGAGTTAGCGCCCGAGTCAGGCGCAATAAATAACCTGCGTGTATACTATAAATATATATATAGTAAAATATGAGAACTTTCATTTTTATTAATTCATACGTTATAAACATTTCAAAAGATTATCTTTCAATATATACTATGAGCTCAATGACCATTCATATTTTATATATTATCACTTAAACATGAGTCAAACATGTATCACACGTCATGAGAACATAAAATCTGTAACTCTAAAATTACAGACAATCTTAATATTAATTTTACTTAATACTTTATTTTATTTATAATAATATTTATTTTAAAAAAAATTGAGTATATGTAAGAATGAAAAAAGCCAAGTGTATCTGATATAATATAAAATCATTTTTATTAACGAAATGTGACAAAATTTTATTAAATATGGAACATTATGTATATCATAGTAAAGTGTAATAGCAGTAAATCAGTAAATCAATAGAGGTGAGTTACTCAATTAGTAAACAAACATCAAAGGACTTAAGTATTACTTTGTTTATTATCTGAGTTTTTAACTGTCCTATTAATAACTCTAGTTTATACCTGCTTATCCATTTCTGCCTATTACTGCTATTAAAAAACTAGCAACAACTACATTACATACCTTAAAAAAGCGTAAATAAATCATAAATATATCAATAGAGTAGTGACCAGTTTTCGCTAGTATTCACTGCCTTTTATTTACTATAAGCTATTAACTGCTTTATAAACTTCTGCTTTACTAGATTTTATATATATAACTTTCTGCTTTATACCTATACTGCTTTTAATACATCTACTTATAACTAATTCACATATCCTTATAAAGCAGTTTATAATATATTCAGTTAAATCCAATATTAGAGTGTTACCTAACAACCTAGGGATTTAGTATGCTTATTGTTTTACTTAATGCTTTAATCTGCTTTTATTAAGCTTTCCTGCTTTAAACTGCTATCTAAACTTAATCTGCTTTTACCTCTCTAGCTTTAACTTTCCTTGCTTTACTGTTTAACTTTTTGGCCTTTACTGTTTATTTAACTTTCTGTTTTAACTGCTTTATAACTCATATATTTATTAATCATTATGTTTTCTTTTATTTTGTATTAATAATACTTTTTATTTTATTCTATTATTCTTTTTATAAATTTATTTATACATTATTTACTTTTATTATTATTTTAATTATTGTTTTTGAATATCTATTTTTAATTTATATTAAATTACTTCTAATTCTTCATATTTTAATAATATTATTGTAGTTTTATTATTATTTTATTTTAATATGTATTTAAATTTATTATATACTTAGTGTAATAAACACTAATTCATGCCTTATTTTTATTTAATTATTAGAAAGACTAACATTATTCATTAAGCTAAATTATAGTATTAACACACGCCTCACATCACACACATCACACACTAAACAACACACACACATCATCATATCTATCTATCCTAACATACAACACTTACACTTATATCACACATTCACTATGACACATTAATACATACACATTATCATCTAATGCACTTATTCAATTTACCACTATATAGACACCTTATCAAGTTTACACTTATACATCACAACACAGATTGTACTTACAACAGATTTACTTACACTCCCACAAGCAAAGATTAATACTTAATATATCAACTCTACTAGACACAATATCTATACTTACACCTATATAATTATATTATATACACATATCACATTTTAATTAATATATATAACGAGATATAACTATATTTTAAACTTACACATATATATTATAATGATAATACACAGATTTACTTAATACTGACTTACTAAACAACAGTTTTATACTTCACTCACCATACATATATAATATATAATATAACCAGATTTACTTACACTACACACAGATTTACTTTACACACACGAGATTGATCATAACACACACAAGATTTATCTTACACTCATAACATAAACAGATTTTAAAACTTAACTAACACACTAACAACCACACACATCTGTAAAATCATTCAATGTACATTCAGCGAAATTATACTTACCACACTCCTTTAGTATACCTATCCACACCTCAACCCACTAGGACAAGAAATGGTCCGAAAGCCCTATGTTCTTGTAAACATTATTACCCATAACCTGAAGATTAATTCCCTACTATCCCACACGCAACACTCACTATACAAATATATCTACGTATAATTTATGTTAAAAACATTTTATGATTGTGTAGATAAACACAGGTATCATTTTATATATTTTACTTCTCAAAAATGGCAATTTTCCAATCTCCTCAAATCATCTATACCTCTCCAAAATTATTTCATACAGTTTTCTTACACCAATCTTCCCATATCTACTTTATTACAATCAGATGATACTTTTAGTGAGAACATTAAAGAATTTATTATTTAACTAGTTAATACTTATATTGTTTATTAATTTTATTATAACTTCTAAAATATATTGTTATTTTTACATTAACTTAGTAAAATTTAATAATTATAAATTATAATTTATTAAAAACATTATAATTTACGAATACCCTTATAAGAGCTAAAAAATCAGAAAAATACAGTATAGGTCAGTACCCCTATATAAGTCACCTATCCTCTATCACCTAAATGCAGTATGAACTAATGCCACTTTTGTTATTCTTAAATAGTTGACTTACTGCTTCTATTAATCATCTATTTAGCGGGTTATTTTTATAATAAGTTATAAATTATAAATATAATACAAAATAAGTTTCTGTCCTATTAAAATTGCAATTGTAAATTTTATTAAAATATAACATACTAATTAGTTTTTATTATAAAATATAACAAAAATTATTGTGACACTTACATGTTTTATAATGTCGCAGCATAAGTATAAGTAGAGTAAAATATTTCAAATAAGTTTTATTTAAATATAAATTGCGAGTTTTTGCTTATATGTATTTTAGAATAATCATCACAGTTTCGAGCAATTTCTCATTTATCACTGGAGAAATCTACTATATCTATATCTTCTTTCTATCTTTTTCTTTTTTATCTATTTGATAAACTTTGACTCAAAAGTTCTACTGTGAGAAATTGGAGCATTGAAAAAACATCATTTAGCCACTATAATAGTTGAGTGATACAGACTTTATGTAGTACTCCACACAAGTCGTCGGGAAATTAATGTTAACCTTAAATACATCTTAATTAAAAAATTCATACCAATATATTTAATTATTCAATACTGAACAACTTAAATTCCATTCCGAATGAGAATAATAGGATCTCCGCGAGATAAAAGCTACTAGCGTTAGAACGACTTAACAGAAACAACCAAATTTTTAGGCCATAAATTTATGGATATAGCCTTTTTGGTAAATTACTACGACACAGATCACGGAATGATGTCTTAAGAGTTCAACTAAATAACTCTAAGTTCGAGTAAAAATAGAGAAAAAAATAAATAAATCCGAGATGTATATCTCCAAAAAGTGGACACATGGAATCAACCCGACTTCTAAATGTTATATTAGATAAAACTATTACATATTTATTGAAAATATATCAGCTATCGAACTTAGTAAAACAGCTGCGTGTATACATCGGTAAGATATACCTTATCATTTGAGAAAAATAAGTTGAAAATTATACTGCTATAGAATGAGCGCCAGCGAGCACTGTAAATCACAGTAAAAAATACATCCAATCTAATTACTGGTATAATGCAGTCTCGATCGAATGAAATAAAGCTTTAATTATCTATAAATATCAATCGGCTAGTGTATTTATATTAAGTATGCACATATATCTAATTAAACGTCGGTGAGGATACTACAAGAGAACGAGCCTGAGATCTGGTTGGGGAAACAGTATCGAGTGATACCTTGAACTCTCTGCGCTAACGTAATTATTTCAAACCATCTTGTAACAGAGCGAGTAGAATGGCAGTGAGATTACCAGAAAGTTAAAAACAGGATAATATTATAAAACCCATTAATACCACCTAATAATAAATCCTTTAAATAATATCAATCCTCATCTTACAGTAATATGAGAGAGGAGAGTACGGGGTTACCCGTATATAGAGAACGCCATCCCGGTAAAGTATGATATAGGGGGAAATATATTCCCTACCCTACTACTGTCGTTCTCACTATAAGGAAATATAGAATGAGACCGATAGAGACCCCATTTAGAACTTATAGTACCTGCCAATCATGAGTATTTTAGAGAGCGAGGTATGTTAAAACTCATACTTTAGGGTTAAAAAATTATACTACACTTTAAAGTTTATAAAATAAAATAATTAAAAAAACTGTAACAGTAGACAAGTCGTAAATGCAGTTAAACAAGGTATCCTGTATATATATTTTTTGATGAAAAAAATCAATAGAAGATTCACGTCACCAAACTATAAAATTTGTTGTTAGGAATCAAAATATACTAGAAATAAATAAGTTAAAAACAAAAAATTATAAATAATTACAAAAATCAATGATCTTTATATAGCAAGCGGTTTCGACAGTTACAGTAAATATAATCACATCAGGAATTAACAAGTTGATTCTTAATAATAATTATTATAACAAGTAACTTGAGCATCATTTTACATTCTCATTTTGAGTTTTTATGACTATATATTATTGTAAATAAATTCCTCTTAAATACTTTTGAGAGTAATTAAAATTTTCACAATTAAATATACTATATTATATTACATTATAATTTCAAGGAGATGAGATTATATTATATAAGTTTACGTGAGTACTCAAGTAATACACTTTCAGTTTAACACATACGTAAAAAATTATTCTCTCACATCAGATATCATAAGTAATATTTACATTCGGGGTATTTCACCATGCAAAATACTTTCTTGCCTTGGTTTTCTAATAAGTAGATATAAAGAAGATTCTGTTATCATAATTCGTATCCTATAGAACGTTTAAGTAAGAAGTCAGTAATCTGAGATAGATTAACCGTAGGATCATGCGAGCCTCAAGTTAAGAGGTATCTCTCCTAAACCTTAAACGCCCTTTCCGAAATGTTTATCCCTAATTTATAAATGCTTTAGGCTAAAATTAAAATGTATTTTAAAATAAGCTGAAAAAGATCAAAAAAACCTTTGAGCGAGAATAAAATATTTAACCGGTTTACCGGGAGAGAGAAAGTCTACAAGTAGGACTCTTACTTCAGAGAAAAAAACTTAGCCATAACAAGTTCTTCCGCAAAATTCCATATTTTAACAAGTAAATCTCATACAAAAACAACTTATACCTTTATTTAGCCTTTCGATGCTTTACAAGGAAATTTATCTTGCTAATGAGTTTGTATTTCTTAACAAATGATGTTCAAAAGAATCTAAGAAGAAAATGTAGGTGGCATAATTCACTATGTTTTATTTAGAGAATAGAGCCTGCAATCTTAAGAAACTTTCCTCTTATAGTTGAAAGATTTTGTTTTGTATATTTACTAATGCATCAGAGGTTAAGCCGTTGGCGTGATTCTGGGTTGGTCTTCTCTCTGCTGCACAAGGAGCAACTAGTATGTCGTGCGTGTGTTTCAGATTTAAGCCGAGCTTGGTTTAACAGTATTCACTTGTAAGCCACGTCACTTTCAGTGGTATTCTACATTAGCGGGTTGATCGAGAATGGTTTTTAATTATTTAATTATATATTATTTCCATTCATGGACTCCAAACGAAAATACGCAATGGTATTAATAAAACATTGTTCGTAAGTTGAGGAAAAGATATTATGCATCACGTATATGGTCAAAAATTCAGCCATCTCTATCTGTAGAATTTTCGATTTTGTATATAAATTGGAGAATTTGTATAACCCTACTTTTCCTGGGATCTAATTGATTGCCGCGCACTGGATATCAGTCTCTGTGATGGTTGTGATTTGTATAATAATTACGAGCTATGGTTAAGTTCAAAATGGATACATGTAACAATACACTTAGTGAAAATAAACAGCTATTTATTAACAAACCAGAAGAACTTGTGCACCATACACTCTCTGCCTTAAGAAGAAAAACGAGTATGTCAATGTTATAAAATGATGTTTGCCGAACAACTCGATACACCATCAAACATATAGAGCGAGCCGCAATCACAGGATACAGGTCAGATATGAAAAACACAATGGTTTATTTTAACATTATTACGGTTAGTATAAACCAAAAAAGCGATTAAATGAATTGCCTTATACCAAAAAAATCACGATACGTAAGGTTATCCATATAAGAGTTTAAAAGGATTAATACTTCATACCGGCCTATAATAACTCACATAGAAATACGAGTAAAACATTTCTTCTAAACCTGATTATAAAAGGATCTAAACCGATTAATATAACCAGACCATGTTTCAGGTTTTGAAAATTAAATATTAATATTAATAAAATAATAATAACTATTGTAAATTTACCTTTCCTCCTCTTATAATACTGGAATTTAAACCTAATAATATAATTTTATTAATTGACTACTGGTATATTTAATTACTATAAGGCTCTAGTATTAGGCTTAAAGCAGTACGTGGTATAAATAAGGCTTATCCTAAATTTAGGCCTATTTAAAATTATAATATGCCTAACGTATATTTAGATGCACCACATTTTAAACATAGAAAAAGGTCAGTTAATAATAATATTATTTTGACTAGGTAATTACTAGGCCTATAAATCGACCGCGTGGTACGAGATAACGGCATATCCTAAAGTTTATGGGCTAGATTGAGGTTATTTATTCACCCATTCTGCCCTCTACAGAGAAGAGGTCAGTTATCGGTTCAAGTTTCCCGTAATATAGATTATTTCGTGTTAAAAGCGATGACAGGGTGTTGTGTTTTCTACGTGTTGGATTGTCAATGCTACCTCGATAAATCTATATTAATAAAGATAAAAGTCCAAAAATATTATATAAAAACCAAGATTAATTATGAAAAAATCAATATTTTATAGTTAACACGAAGCGAATAATATATAAACCGTGTAAGTGAAATAATTGCCCACCTCTCTTTAAATAAAACACTATCAAGACACCATGATTTTTATTAATATTTTAATCAGTCTATGTCACTTGTTTAAAGCATGTATGAAGTATTACACCTATTAATCGCATTGTGTATTAATATCCCTTACATATAATAACTTCAACACCCGAATTCTTTCTACCATTGCGCACTAAAGAATGAATGAGTAATAAGGACACTGAGAGTGTTTGCAACTAAGAACAATAACTTCTTGAGTTCATTAGCTGCGTAATATGGTGTAGAGGGGACCTGCTTTAAGTGGACTTGGACCACCTATAGTGATTTGTTCAATCGATTTCCATTCTGCTTTTTCAAGCGCGTACGTAAAGAATGGATGTTTATTTAATTAATATATTTATAATAATAATTTAATTTTAAACTAGCAAGAGCTAAGTTATATTTATTAACTAACAACTGTATAAAAGTTATTTAGAAAAAATAGATACAATAAAAATATAATTAACCAGAATTATATAAAATTTATACATGAGCGCCCTATTGACGTTGTACTGCTTATTCCTTACCAAGATATATTACGCAAATTTGTTAAAGAGACTAGAGAAGGGATAGAGTATTAATATAGTGTTTATTAATATTGGAATGAGTAAATAGGGCCTATTTTAAAAGTTCAATCTTGTGTCTCTATTAAAAAACACAATTGTTTTTAATAAATAATACGTTATATGTGTAAGTGATGGTGCGTGTGCGGGTGTGTAAGGGAGTGTGCGTGTGTGTGGGTGGTGAAAGGGAGTTAAGGTATGAAGTAAATCTGTATGAAATGATGTGTAGAGTAAATCTGAACTAGTGTGTAAGTACCTATCAATCGACTGTGTGCTCGTAAAGTACAAGTTTCGCGTAGGAGATAGTGCTAATCGTTCACTAAATCTAGTCGTGTGAGTGATAAAAGAAATTCTGTGTGAGTGTAAAGAGTATATACTTCTGCGTTTGTGTGCTTATACTTATTATATTTCTGATGAGTGTGTTGGTGCTAGTAATATCTAAGTGTGTGAATATGTCAAAGTTAAATTCTGTGTGAGTGTATATTGTAACACATAATTCTGAGCCTGTAGTAAAATCATGAATGTAGTATAAAAAGATAATAAAAAATTGTTATATGGTTGAGATTTGATGACGTTTTCATGAGAGAAAACAGAATGAATTTGTGTAAATAAGTGTTAACGAAATGTGTGTATGATAGTGTAAGTGTGTGTGTGTGTGTGTGTTGTGTGTGTGTGTGTGTGTTGCGTGTGTGTGCGGGGTGTGTATTGTGTTCTAAATAATCAATAACAATAGCCATGAAGTAAATAACACTAAGTATAATAAAAAAATAATAAAAATAATAATAATAAAAAGTAAAAAAATGCAGATAAAGAATAATGATAAAAGAATAAAAAAAAAAGTATTAAAAACAAAAATAAAATAGTAATAAAAAATAAGAATAATAAAAAAAAAATAAAAAAAATAAAAAAAAAAAAAAAAAGTATTAAAACACAATAAAAGAAAAACATAAATGTTAAAAATATATGAGTTAAAGCAGTAAAATCATATGAGTTAAAGACAGTAAAGCAGAAGGTTAAAACAGTAAAGCAGAAAGTTAAACAGTAAAGCAGAAAGTTAATACAGTAAAGCAGAAATGACAGTATAATTCACGAAAAAGAAAAAGTAATAAAATAAATGCATGAAAAATAATGATTTTTATAATTATTCACCAAAAGGCATACTAATTTTTTTTCCCTTAAAAATACCAAAACTAATGGTTAGTAAGCGAACCACTTAAAAGTATCGATCTGATACTTGAGCCTTTTCTAGATGTATGAGTGATTGTATATATTGCACTGTTGAGTTAAACAGTAAAGCAGAAAGTTTATAATATACCAAACCAAATAAAGCATTAATACCAGTCAAAGAATCTAATAAACAACCATCACTAAATACCTCTTATAGGTTTTGTGTCACAAAAAGGTCAGCACCTCTAAACTTATGACCCTTTTACCCTTGATTTCACAACAGATTCTTGCTTCTAAAGAGGTATTGTTAATTTGCTATGTGAGTCTTTAACATTGAGCGCAGATATAAAGCACGAATATGTTACAAAGCAGATATAATATCACATTAGTTCTTATTATAGCCCTAAACAATCATATTTTATCACAAAACCACTCTATCTCTGTGTTTCAGGTTTTGAGCAACCTTCTTATTGATTTGCTTACCTGGCGCGTACTTTTGGGATCTTTGCGCTACCTAAGGTATAAAAAGTTTTATGTTTTTAATAAATTTCGTACAGTTGTAGTAAAATAAAATGATTTTATATCAGACACTTTGGCTCTTTTGACTTCAGATACAAATTTCAAAAATTTATAAATTAAAAAGTATTGCCAAATTCAGCGAAATCTAAACTGGAGAGAGAGGAAAAAGTAAACGGAATAATAAAGATACCAGAGAGTGGTATTCACACCACTACTTATGGGGTTTTAATTAATTAAAAATTGATTTTATATTATTATATATAACAAATAAGGTTATTTATGAATTCTGCGAATAAAATTTTATTTTATAATAAAATAGTTTTAAAAATATTAATGAAAATATATTAAAATGTATGTTTATACATAATTATAAATATATAATTTGAAAAATAATGATTATTAATAATATTATTTATTATAGTATATTAAATAATATATATAAATGAATGACTCACATATTAATAAGTTAAATTTATTTCTTAATCCCGCCAGGAATATAATGAGCTGACATTAGCGGGCGCTAACTAAGCGGAGGCGAGGGCTGGAACGCAGTGAGGAAATTAAATTTGAACGCGCTCTTGACGTGGCACGCAAGCGCGTGAGCGGGCGGTACGCGTAAATATTATTAGTGAGTACGCCTGTTCTGAGTGAGCTATAGCAATCACGCGGCCGTAGTACTGGAGTAACTATGCGGCGGGACGCAAATCCTATGCGGTTAGCGGGGTCGTGGGCCTATTATGTGCGGTGGGGATCATAGCTGTAAGCCCTGTATGGTCAGCTTATATGTAATCAATATAGATGATGAATAGATCATATAGATAGTTTCCATACAATAGATAATGGATAATAAATCTATCAATAATATAGGTTAGGTATCAATAAGATGATACATTCATCAAAGAGATAAATGAGTTCATAACAAAGATGAGGTAACAAAATTGAGGTCAATCAATGCTGAGGTGACTATACTATTTAATGCTGAGGCCATTAACAATAAGTTGTAAGTGAGCTATCTAAGTGAGATCAGGAGAAATCATATAGATATGGCATCAAAATTATCAAGTGTGTGTGTAGTGAAGTGTATCTGTGTGTTGGGTGTGGCAGGGTAGTAAGATGTATATTGGGGCTAGTGTATAAAATAAGTATAAGGTCTATGGCGAGTGATATTGAGCTATAATAAGTGTATCTATGTGCGTTTGTTGAGTAAAGTAAGTGTATCATTAATTGGCGAGTGTAGAGTGCTACATATAAAGTGTAATATTATAAAAATTAAACTGAACTACATATAGGTAATATAACATTCTTAGCAACTTGGTATATACATCCAAATTCGAGATTCCTCTATAACCTTATAATCCTAGGTGAGTAGACAACCCCTATTATAAGGGCTATTCGGGGCTACAGGGGAAGGCTATAAGAAAAAAGGCTTTGAAAAAGTGGCAACTTCAGTAATGTGACACTTAAAATGTGGCAACTACACTTGATTAAATAACTATGTGAGGTACACTCACTTAAGGCCTCATATAATAATTAAGGCTACATTAACAGTTTGATGAACACTCATTGGCAACTTACTACAGTTGGCACTTAACACCATTGCACTCATTGCAAACTTACTATTGGCTAAACCATCCTGGCTACTTCACCTGGGCATCATCATTCTTTTACTTCAATTATTTACCTATATAATCTATATACAAAAACATCTAAATGACACATCACTAGATATCTTCCCTTATACTAACGTAAGTGGTATGGGGAACCATCAAAAGTAACGAAACACATCAATAAAATCTGATAGTCATTCAAGTTGAATCAACCAAAATATAGAATCCCTATAAACAAAGTACGTTCATCTAAGTAATTAGATAACCTAATAAAAGTTGAAAAGTCCATCAAAAGTTGTATGGAGGTGACACGTGTAGGCTAGGTTAAACAGGTGTACATAGGTGAAACGGTTGGGTGGAAGTCTGGGTGTAGTGTAGGTGTAGGTGAAGGCTTGGTGAGGCTGGTTGTAAGGTGTAAGAGTGAAAGCGGGTGAAAGTGACTGGGTGGAGGCCTAGGTGTTAAGGTCACCTATGGTAAATCAGTCATAGGTTTCAGGCTGGGTGAATTCTTAAGGTAATTATGGTAAGTTAATAGGCTAGATAGGATGGGTGGAGGCTAAGTGAGGTGAGTAATGAAGTAATCAGTGAAAAGCTATGAGTGGAAATGACTATGTGTAGGTTGTAGGCTAGGAGATGGAAATAGCTAGGTGTAGGTCTGGTGTAGGCTATGTTGTAGGCTGGGTATAGGTTGGGTGTTAAAATGAGCTAATGTGTTAATGGCTTATGGGTGTAAGGTTGGAAGTGTTACAGGTCAAATGTGGGGCTATGGTGTAGGTATCTAAAATGGAGGCTAGTGTAGGCTAGGAATGGTTGGGTGTGTGTTGGGTCATTGTGGTTGAATTATATAGTGTGTGAATAAAATTAGTGTGTGTGTATTAGTTGATGTGTGTGGTTAGTTGTTGTAATGTATGTCAGAGCTATGTCGGTACCCTATTAGCGTGTGTAGATGTTATTACCCTAATAAGAAATATCTAAAATAATAAACTTAGCTAAGCCCCCTAAAGGGTGGCCAAAATTGACCCATGTGATAACCAAAACGGTTAATATTAGATCGAAAAAAATATTAGGGAATGGGACATTAGTACAACGGTTGCTATTGGAAAACGCAACCTGAGTTTTAGAGTTGCAACCTTCTTCCGAAGTTTGCTAATAAATTTGGGTTGCTCTGAGAAAATAATAATAGGGTTCCTCAATATAATATAGGGTCTCAAAATATTATTAAGTATTCTCACAAAATATTTGGGATTCTATCTATATATATTTATGGGTTCTACAAAAAATTGGGTTCCGAAAAAATTAGGGTTCTCAAAAAATTAGGGGTGCCGAAAAAATACCGTGGGTCCTAAAAATGAACCCATTAGGAAGACCAAAGGGTTTGGTGGAAAAAAAGGTAATGATCCCCAAAAAAGTGAGTAAAAGGTAGATAAATTCATTTACAAATAAAAAATTTTATATATTTTCGTGGAATATGTCTATAAAAAAAAAATTTAAAAGGTCATAATAAAAGGTAAGGTCAGGTAAAATAAATCAAGGCTTACCATATAAAAAGGAGATCAAGGAAGTAAATCAGCGTTGGTTCATTTGAGACTTAACATCGATTTACCTGAGCTAATGTAAGGTATGTTTACTTAACTTGTCATGCGATTTACGCATTCTTCATCTTAAATCATGAAACTATTAACCCATTATTTACCTTATATCCTCTATACATAAATGTACACTCTATATAACCCCAATATATCCTAATTCTCAATTCATGCACTTAATCAAAGGTCACTACTTATCACACACACTACACACAACATATATATAATTATAATATATATATATATACTTATATATATTTATTAAATTATATATATTAATATATTATATTAATATAATATAGACTAGATAAGATGATTCATGTAATAATATTAGTGATTACGAGACAAAAGTGTGAAAGAAGACTAGCCCAGATCCAGACACCGAAGGGAGGAGTGAAAGAGGAGGAGGATAGGCTGTGAAAGTAAGTAATAACGTGTAGTAATATAACAATATACGTAAGGAGGCCTATAAATAAAGGAGTATGAAAGAATAGGGTAATAATACCATGAGGATAGAAGTGAGGGGAGCGTATACTACTAGTGGGAGTTGGTGGATGAGATCAAGGGGAGGGAAGTGAGAGCCGAGAGGGAGATGACATATATCACAATTATGATAAATCAAGTGTTATGGATAGAGTAGAGAGAAAGTGAGTAGCCGGAAAAGGTTGGGATATGAATAATAGCACAAATAATTAAGATTAAAGCCCATATATTATATTATAATAATAAGATTATATATATATAATATAAAGTAATAGGAGATATGCCTAAGGAGATGTATGAGTAATAATTTATAAATCTATAGTAGGTATTATTAAATATCACTGTAATAGGTACCTAATTACTGTCAGAAAAAATAATATAATTATATATATACGAAGTACTCCACGGAAGCTCGGTTGGAAGTGGAGGAAGGTTTGGAGAGGAGGAAGAGGGCTAGACTTGCCCAACACCCAAGATGAAGAGTTCACACCTAGGTTCACTCCGAGAACGAAGATAAGAGAACAGTAAAGTGCGGGAGAGGTATTGTGAGCGTATAAAGTGAAACGAGGCCTCTGGATCTCGTTGCCTTGCGACGTCACATTCTTCTTTGCCACAGGACGTCTTAAGTAGACATGGGGTCTCCCTCTCGGTTGAGATTATAGATCTTGGACACCGTACATTGGGGCCCCGTCAGACAGAGATTTCTTAGTCGATGATGTTCACGAGTATTTCTCGCATAAGGCATTTTTGTTTCGGTGCCGAAGGAAAAGGCTCTGCAAGAGGCGTAGTGGGAGGAGGAATTATGGGAGTGAGGGGTAGTTTAAAAGAAGAGCCAATAAGAAAGTTAGTATAATGAGAGAAAAATGTAAGTTGTAAATGTATAGAGAAAAAAAAAAAAAAAAAACTGGAGTGCGAAGAAAAGTAGATGGTTTGAGGTGAAAACAGGTGTGAAGCAGGGGAGTGTTTTTATTAGCGCCACTGCTGTTTATATTATAATTAGACGTGGTGTTAAGGAAAGTGAGGGAGAGACTTGGGAGAATTTGAAGGGGACATTGGCATAAGTTGCGAACGACGATCTGGCATAGTTGGAGCGAGAAGAAAGATAGGAAAGACAGATTATCAGAAGAAGGTGGTGGAGTTGTTTGCGAAGGAGTGAGTTGCAGGAAGCAGGGATGAGGATGAACGTATAGAAGACAGAGATTTTAACAATAACCGGAGGAAATGAAGGAGGGAGAATGAGAAATGGATGGTGAGAGGGAAGGAGGTGATAGGCGGTAATGCTATATAAAGCAATTAATATCTCAGAGGAGAATATTTTAAACAAGATCGGAGCGAAGGCAGTGAAGGAAGAGATTACGCGCAAGAAGATGAGAAAAGTAAATTTTGGAATTACGTATAATAAGAAAAGAGTATAACCCATAAGAATGAAAAAAAAGATAAAGAATATATCCGAATAGAGGTTAAAAAAGTGATATTTTTAAGACAGATAATACTGAGACTCAGTTCGGAATACCACATTTTATTTAAAACATATTACCAAAAAATAACCAAAAAAAAAACGAGAAGAGAGGAGAGTAGAATACAACGCGGCGGAGATCAGGGAGTATTAGATACTATGATTGAAAAAGTAAGGAGAGACAGAAAGGAATAAAGATAAAATTAGAAGAAGAGAATATAGAAGAGATAAAAGCTGAATGATCTATAAGTAAGATGGATGTGGGGATATTGAAGATGTTGGGGACATCTGGGAACACAGATGGAGGCGGAGAAGAACAAAAGAAAAATGACAAAAATAAAAGGAAGATGGGAATGGACTCCAGAGGGCAAGAAGACCAAGGGAGACACAAACCCACCCCGCGCGCCCAGCCACCCAAGCATCGCGGCCCCGCGCCCGTCTCGATGCGCGCCGCGCGCGAGGACCTCTCGGCGCACAACGACTCCAGCTTCCAACCAAACAACGCCGACGCGCTAAAAAGAAAGAGAAGAGAAAAGAAGGAATGTGCAGGGGAGACCGCCGCGCGCCACTGCCTGCGCACACGACCCCCCCCCACCCCACCAAATGACCTATTAGTGCGGGCTGACAGGAAATGAAGAATTCCCTTCCTGGGAGAGGAGGAAAAAAATAAGGAATATATAATATATATATACACCTCTCTCCTCACCCTCATATATATATATAATAATATGATATATAATATTGTATAATAATTATACC
>JABUQX010052928.1:35000-39673 GCA_015478945.1 Trachelipus rathkii
TAGGTTAATTGCTTTGACTTATTGTTATGAAATTGAAAATGTGATAGATTACTGAGATCCTGGTTATGATAGGGCTATTTTTTCTTCTTTTTTTTTTCTTTTTATTGTTCTTTTGTTTTTTTGGTTATTGTCTTGACTTTTTTTTATGAAATTCAGCATGGTGATAAAGTAAGATGTCCTGTACATGATGGGTTTGTTTGTTTTTTTTTTCCTTATTCTTTTTCGTTTTGTTTTATTCGTTTTTTTTGTTATCGGCTTTACTTCTATTCTGAAAAAATGTGTTTTGGCGATACAAATCTGAAGTCCGGTTATAGATTTAGTGTTTTCTTGAAATCTGTTTTTTTGGGGGGGATTTTTTTTTGGTTAATTGGCTTGACTTATTGCTGTGAAATTGAACATGGTGATAGATTATGAGGTTCTTTGTTTTTTTGGTAATTGTCTCGACTTTTTTTTTTTGTGAAATTGAGCATGATGATAAAGTAAGATGTCCTGTACATGATGGGTTTGTTTGTTTTTTTTTCCTTGTTTTTTTCTAGTTCCGAAACCGGCACCGGTTCTGGCTCATGTTTGGTGTCGAGTTGGTAAATATTTGTATAATAATACAATATTTGTATCCTTATATATGTTATTGGACCTGCAAATCTCGAAAATTATGGTTATAAGTTCGTAAAGGGTGTCGGAGGACCTCCCGAAGGGAGTTCCCAGAAAAAATTAACGTAAATCGCAAGGGAAGTGGAGAAAGGAGTCGGAATCGGTGTCAAAGAAGGAAGGAGTCGGAGAAAGAGTCTGAGCCAGAGGAGTTTGAGTCAGTACCGGCACCGGTGCTATCTCTGGTGCGGTGCCGAGTTAGTAAATATTTGTATAATAATACAGTATTGGTGTCTTTATATATATGTTATCGAACCCGTAGATCTTGAATATGATGGTTATAAGCTCGTAAAGGGTGTCTGGGGACCCCCCTCCGGGGTGTCCCCAGAAGAAATGCACGGAGCGCAAAACAGAAAAAGAAGGAGGAAGGAAGAAGGAGGAAGGAGGAAGGAGGAAGGATGGAGGAAAGAGTCTGAGAAGGAGTCAGAGTTGTTACCGACATCGATGCTGGAGCCGGTGCGGTGCGGTGCTGAGTTTGGAAACATTTGTTTGCTATTTTATTTTATAAGTTTCATTTTACATTTAATTTTTGTTTTCAATTTAATTTTTTTAATTTATTTTCAAATTTTTATTGTTTTTTTCATTTATTTTAATTTATTTTGTTTAAAAAATATAATTTTTACTAAAATTTTTATGCTTTTCATGTTTATAACGTAAAAAATTTGCGTTTTTACATACCATAGAGCAGTAAATCAGTAAATCAGACCACCCCCCCCTACCCTTCCCCCCCTTCATGATCTATTAATCTATTGATCTATTGATCTATTGATTCAACTCATATTTTGTTTAATATATTTTTTTACCAAATTTTTCATTCTTTTCATGCTTATAGCTTAAAAAACTTGTACTTTTACATACCCTAAAACAGTAAATCAGTAAATCAGTTAATCAGTAAATCAGTAAATCAAACCACCCTCTCCTCCCCTCCACCCTTCCATCCACTTACCATGATCTATTGATCTATTGATCTATTGTTTTAAGTCACACTTTGAGTATCATTTCGAATAAAAATAACTTAAAAAACAAGTTCTTTATACACTGATCAACGAATATATACTAACGTAACAAAGTTTTCATATTAATAAAACCTGCATAGCAACACCTGAATAAAGAATATAATGAACAACAACAAGCCTAACACACCTTATGCATGAATAAACAGCTAACATTTACAAAGTTCCACTCTTAACAACAGTAAAGTAACTAACATAGCTACCAAATACGTAAGATTATTCCACAACTTTGTCAAGCATATCTCTAACATATCAATGTTAATTTTACATTAACATAGTAATATTTAACAAAAATTTATTATAACCTTACCTAACTATCATAATACCTAACGGATAAATACAAACATAGTAAAGTTTTACCGCATTTGTAAAGCTAAAAGCTATGAACATACATACTCTAAAACAACAGTATCCAGACGAATAAACAGCTATCATTAACAACTTTACCAATAAAGCGAACATATTAGGGTGGAAAAGCGAGAAATTTGAATAGATAACTTCAATCTGATATTAAAAAGCGAAATATTTTTAATACCTAAAACAATATAAATACAAAAAAAAAATATAAGTTTATTTAAATATATTAATATCATCTAATCAGCGACATAAGGAATTCAACATAATTGAGCAAATTCTATACATCTCCCCAGGATTCAATTTTCCTTGAAAGGATCGTAAGTATAAATGCGTTCTGCAACACAAAAACCATTTTTGGCATATTTGGTTCAGCAGCACTCATTCTCTCATGCAAGAGAGGATTTAAACTTATCAATGTCGATAGTTATTAGCTACTGCCGTATACACCGTTATACGGGAAACCACATGTTTCGTTGTAAATATCATAATAGATTACACCATGTGCTATATGTCTTAAGTCCGCAAGGTTTATCAACATCGTTAAAAATGTGATGTATTCCGTTTTTTTAATTTATCATGCCTGTAAATTTCAGATGTTCGAACTGTGAAACCTATACATGTACGCTAGAAGGTCGCGCTATCGACACATCAGATGACACACACTTCTCCTTCACTCATGCTGCTTCGATGTCGATAATCTTGATGAATTCTTCAACAAAAATGAATAAGGGTCTATTATTTCCACCTCTGGCTGGAATACAAGCAATGTTATCGTCATCCATTCGTTCTAACGAAATAATATAAATGACACATCGTTGGAATAACAAAAGAAATCGTAAAGATATCAACAACAAGCGTAGAGATGGGGGGAGATGTCATCATACCAGCACAGCGAAAAATGTCCTACTGATGAAAATCGAGTGTATAACAATCCTCAATAATGTAATGAGATCTTTATTTCAACCAAATCAGCAAGAAAGTAAGCAAAGAAGTACGACGCACGATACGGACCAATATCATTCAAAAGACATATAATCTCGCTAGAAACAACAACGATAACAATAAACCTGTTTATGGTAATATATGTATACAAAGGAGACCTATACAGTCAAATTGACGTGAAACAAGCTTAGACAAAACAAAAAATAGTTTAGTAATAATAACAATAATAATAATAATAATAATAATATTTAATAATAAATAATAATAATAATAATAATAATAACAATAATAATAATAATAATAATAATAATAATAATAATAATAATATAATATAATAATAATAATAATATAATATAAAAAAATAAATAATAATAATAATAAATATAATAATAATAATAATAATAATAAAATAATAATAAATATATATATAATATAATAAATTATAATATATATATATATATATATAATATACTATATATATATATATATATATATATATATTATATATATAATATTATATATAAAATAGTATATATATAATATATATATTATATATATATATATATTATTATTATAATATATATATATATAATATATAATATATATAATATACTATATATATATATATATATATATATAAATATATATATATTATATATTATATATCAATATATATATCAAACATCACACATATCGTTTTTACTATGACTTAAGAATCTAAAAACGCTAAATCTTAACAAACACCGCATTCATCGTTAATACTAAGAAATTTTTTCACTTTGTCAACACCATCAAGGAGTACAATGTTACAAGTTTCACGTTCAATACTAAAATTTTGCTTACTAGAGTAGATTATCCTTGGTAAATACTTTCATACACATTGTTTCTAAATAGATAGACGATTTCTGTACATCTATAGAATTTAAGAAAAGCGTTCAATGATAGTCCAGAATCATCAACCAGTATCTTGAAATCGTATATTCCTGTATACATTAATGTGCAAACAGTTATAACATAATAGACGCATTTCCCGATTTCTTCGTTTGCATTATTACCCTCCTACGTACCTCTGCCATATATTTTATCTGTGGTAATCCAGAAATAAAGACTCTACGAACCGTAAAGTTTAAATACGCCTGTTTCATTACACATTTTCCATACTCTAACTTCCATTCGTTTGAAGTTTTATTACTTAGAAAATGGAGAGAGTATAGGAGTGGTTGCCTTCCTGAGCGCCCCCTCTATTAATAATCGTTTTCGGTGAGTCTACTAAAACATCGTAGATCCTTGAGGCTCTTGACCCATTCTGCAGCGTGGTGAAATATATACAGAGTAGTTCGTCTGTACTCATAAAAATACGTTTGTTTGTTACTATAGTAAACAGATTGATTAATACACGTGAAAAAATCAAGAACCAATTGGGGTTTCTTTTTATATACAGGAACGAAAACCCACACCCAGGGGATCTGATTGCCCTGTAATAAGGTCTGTATAGAGTAATCTGTCAAAGACGTAACAGGATGCACACTTATGAAGAAAGACACTCTCCTTAAACAGATCAAACAACCTCACTAAAGCTTCAAGCCACAACGTTTATGACGCAAAATAAGACTCTTGAGAAAAGAATAATATATAAATTAAGGGTACAAACACAACCTAACAGGAAGGTTAAACCTATTTACATTTGTACTTTCACTTTTAGGCCTTACGCCC
>JABUQX010052929.1:10000-12500 GCA_015478945.1 Trachelipus rathkii
TTGGTGTAGGTATAGATGGTATCGAAGTGAAAAGTATGATTGATTTTGTGTTAGTGAAGAAGATGTTGAAGTATGTGTTGGATGATAAATCAGTGAGGGGATTAGAATTGGGACTATATGTTGCCCTATGTAAAATTAAGTTTGTGGGAGCTTGGATGGAGAGGAAGGTGATACGGAAGGAAATGGGTAGAATTAAGAGTGAGAAGTTAAGTGAACAAGGTAATAAGGATAAGTATCTAAGGGCATTCGCAAGCAAATCAGTTGAATGTGAACAAGTTGAAACTGAACAAATCTGGGAGAAAATGAAGGAAGCAATTGTTAGCAGTGCAAAGGAAGTATGTGGATGTGCTAAAGTAGGAAGTAAGAATGTTAACAGTGAGTGGTGAGAAGAAGGTTATGCAAAGGGTTAAAAGTAAAAAGGAAGAGTGGTTGCAATGTATAAAGCCAATGATGAAGTTTCAAAAGAAAGATGCTTGGAATTATATAAGGAGAAAAAGTAAATACTAAAAGGTGCAAACGTGGGAGTAAAGAATGAACAGTTTGGAAGGAGGATGACTGGGATCTTACAAGGGAATAGGAAGCTCTTCTGGAAGGAAGCGCGAAAGGTTAAGAATGAGAATAAGGGGAACATGCTTAGAATAATGAATAGGGATGGTGCTTTTGTAACTGATAAAATGGATTGAGGGAGTGTTTTACACAAAGACAATTTTCAAAAAATCTGTTATAATATATGCAAACAATGAAGAGGTATAGTGAATGTGTGTAGGTTTGATGGTGCAAGAAGGAATAGGTAATTTGGGGGTGATGTCTTTAACAAGGAGGAGGTAAATTTGTAAGAGTGATAAAGTTTCAATGTCAGCGGGACGGTTGGCTTTTCAATTCTTATGCTCGATCAAGAAAGAGGCGAGTTGATGGTTGCGAATGGCAAAAAAGAAGCCCTCGTATAAAGCGTGCAATCAGAAAGGCATAGCTCCGAGGAATTGGAGGAGAGCAGTAATAGTACCCTTATATAAGGGTAGAAGAGATAAGGGGAACTGTAGGAATTATAGGGAATTAGTTTATTTGAGTGTTGTAGGGAAGATAATGCTGGTATTTTGGTTGAAAGAGTGAGTCGAGTGACTGAAGGACTGATTGGTGAAGAACAAGGTGCGTTTAGGAGTGGTAGAGGATGTGTGGATCAAATTTTTACATTGAAACAAATGATTGAGAAAATGAGGGAGAAGAAGAATAAATTGTATTTAGGTTTTATGGATTTGCAACAGGTGTATGATAGGATTAATAGGGAAGCTCTATGGCAGGTGTTAGTGATACATGGTGTTGGTGGTAGGCTTCTCAATGGAATCAAAAGTATGTATGACGATAGTGAGCGTGTGTAAGAATAATGGTGGCAAGCTGATTGTTTAATATTAATAGCGGAGTGAAGGCAGGGATGTGTTATGCCTCCTTAGTTATTCAATTTGTATATGGATGGGGTTATGAAAGAATTAGAGATGGGGGTGGCAGGAAATGGTGTTAGAATGATGGAGAATGGCGGTGAGTGGAGGGTGTCCTACCTATTATATGCGGATGATTTGGTTTTGTGTGGTGAATCTGAGGAGAGTTTGAGAGGATTGGTAGAAAGATTTGGAAGGGGGTGTAAAAGGAGGGGTTCGAAAGTAAACGTAGATAAGAGTAAGGTTATGGTTGTGAGTGAGGGCAGTCTTCTATGTGAAGTAAAGTTAGATGGTGAGCAGCTGGAACAAGTGTCTTGAGTTTAAATATATTTAGGATATATGTTGGATGAAAAGGGAAAGAATGATGCAGAGTGTAGTAGGAGAGTTGTGAATGGCAGGAAGGTGGCTGGAGCAATTCAATCGTTGGTGGATGCAAAGGGACTAAGTCTTGAGTGCGCTATGGTCTTACATGAAGGTATGTTCTTACCTGTGTTAATGTATAGTAGTGATACTATGGTCTGGATAAGAGGTATAGATCTAAAGTTAAATGTGTTCATGTGGACAATCTTAGGAGCGTGTTAGGTGTGATTTATATATATATATATATATATATATATATATATATATTATAATAGTATATATATATATATATATATATATATATATATATATATTATATATAATATATTATATATATATATATATTATATATATATATATAATATATATAGTATATATATATAATATATATATATATATATATTAGTGGAATATTAGTATCTTGTTACAGTTTACTTTTTTTTTTGCGGTTCCTAAAATTTTCAACAACCGCGGTTGCGGTTTTTTGCGGTTCTTAAAATTTTCAAACAACCGCGTTGCGGTTTTCGATTGCGGTTGGCAAAAAAAAATTTAAACCATTACTTTGTTTACTACTACGACTACTAACTACTACTAATGTCATTAATAATAATAAATAATATTAATAAATAATATTAATAATAATATTAATAAATAATTAATAACAAAATTAAAAATAATATTAATAATAAATATTAATTAATAATATT
>JABUQX010052930.1:0-5000 GCA_015478945.1 Trachelipus rathkii
CCAGAGAGAGATTTTATTAATTTAGCGTTTACTATTATATGTACGATTTAAAAAGAATGTGAGTAAAGGCTGTGTGTCCTAAATACTGTACACCTTTGTAAGAGACGACTTCCATACTCTCCCCAATGTGTTACTTTAGGAATAGCCGTTACAAGTAAATAGCTCTTTGCCTGTTACCGAAGGCATCTTAAACTGTTAGTTTTTGGATTGAAAAGACTTGTAGTTAACCAATGAGAAGTTTGAATCTTAAAAACGTGACTCGCTGCCGAAGGATCCTCCTCTTAGGAGCACCAAGAGAGTCGGGGAGAGAGCCATGAGAAAAGCGCTCGCAGTCCGAACGTGGGTTATCACGCGGCTTCTCATATTTTTATATATTTATATAATAACAACAGCAATAACCAAACTGATTATTTTCAAATAACTGTGTTTAATAATACAAAAAGGATTCTAGCTCGAGACCTCAGCTAAGCAGGTCAGCATGCTGATTTAAACTGGCACTATGACAATGCATTGTCATAGTGCCAGTTTAAATAACCGGTTATATTGTGTTATTATAATCATTTGACAAATACCTGTATTTTAATCATTTTTGCCCATTGCAAATAACCATTTATTAGAGTGCTATAATTTTTCATCTGTTGAACTACCAGCAAAATTCCTTTGCATCAAAAAATTATCTGAAAGGGGGGAGCGTGAGTTAATCAACAAATATAAACGATGGTTGATATTTATCTAAAAACTTGTCTTGGAGTTGCCATCACTGCTCCCAATTCGTGGCAAAGTCTAATTAAAAAAAAAAAAATGGAATTTAAAGTCAATGTGTAAGAGAAGAGCTCGTCATTTTAAAACGATAAGACATCTTTGAAGCTGTTAAATATAGACGAGAAAAGGAATATATAGACGAGTAAAGGGCTACTAAAGGGACGTTTTCGTACATTGATCTAAATTAATAAATAATAATAATAATAATAAAATATAATAATAAATAATACATAAATAAGATAATATAATAATAATAATACATAATAATATAATAATAATAATAATAATAATAATAAGATAAAAATAATAATAAACTAAAACTAAAACTAAAACTAAACTACCTAAAACTACAGATTAATAATATGATAACAGTTTTAACATTAAATCATTTCTATATACATCAAGTAATAATTTAATAATATAAATAATAATCAATAATAATATTAAATAATAATAAATAATCAATAATATATAATAATAATAAAATAATAATACATAATAATAATAATAAATAACTAATATATAATAATAATATAATACATAATAATATAATAATAAAATAATTCACAAATACTAATAATAATAACAATAATAAACAAATATTATAATAATAATATTAATAAGGATAATAATAATAATAATAATATAATATATAATAATATAATAATATAATATAGTATAATAAATAATATAATAAATATATATAATAATATAATATATAATAATAATCAAAATAATAATAATACATATAATAATAATAATAATACCACCAACACTATTAGTACAACTAGTAAACTAATAATGATAATAATAATCAAAAACTAATCAGATAATAATAATAATAATAATAATAATAAGTAATAATAAATATAATATATAATAAAATAATAAATAACAAATAAATACATAAATAAATAATAATAATAATAAATATATAATAATAATAGTATAAATAAAAAATAATAATAACATAATAATAATAATACATAATATTAATAATAAATAATAATAATAAATAATAATATAAATAATAATAATAATAATAATAATAAATATAAAATAATAATAATAATATAATAATAATAATAAATAATATATAATAATAATAATATAATAATCAATAATAATAATATAATAAGTAATCATATAAAATATAATACCAATAATAATAGAATAATACATAAAATAATAATCAATACATAGTCTAATACAAATGAATAGCAATAATAAAATAAATAATATTAAATAAAATAATATTATACCACTACAACTACATCTAATATTCAATAATAATAATATAACTATAATAATAATAATAATAAATATAATATAATAAAATAATAATAATAATAATATAATAATAATAATAATAATTAATCAATAATAATAATAATAATAATAATATAATAATAATAATAATATAATTATAATAATACTAATAATAATCAATATTAATAATAATAATGAATTAATAATAATAATAATAATAATAATAATTTATAATAATAATTATATATATAATATATAATAATATAATATATAAATAAATAATAATAATATATAATAATAAATAATAGATAATAATAAATAATTAAGAATAAAATATTTATAATAATAATAATGATATAATAATAATAATAATAATAATAATGATGATAATAATAATAATAAATAATAATAATTCACGTAGTTTCGGGGCCCTGATAGTACATGATTATTTTTATATTTTTTGCATAACGATTAGAGGTTGCAGCAGGTATTCCCTTGCACAACCCCATACTGAAAGACTGTAGAGTATGTGAGGATAAACCAGACTATAGTAAAGTTTTTTTTTAAATATATTTTGGAGCAAAATTCCTTCTTAAGGAATGCATAGTTTAGCATAGTGGATAGTTGCTATGAGACTATCTATGTGTTTTTTGAAAGAAAGCTTGTCAACAAGGATAACACCTAATAACTTGGCAGACGATAGCCGATTTATAATTATATCTTAATTATAATTAAGGAAAAACTATAGGAAATTAAATAAACAACTATAGGAAAACAAGAAGAAAAAGAAATGAAAAAGAAAACGTAAAACTGAAATATTTAGGAAATTGTCAGAAATAGTGTGATAAAGAAGAGCCAGAAAGATTATTGTCAGAAATAGTGTGAGAAAGAAGATCCAGAAAGGTTATTGTGATAGAAAATAGTGTGAGAGGAAGCTAGTCCAGAAAGATTATTGGTTCAGAAATATGTGAGAAAGAAGAGCCAGAAAGGTTATTGTGAGAAATAGTGTGAGAAGGAAGAGCCAGAAAGATTATTGTCCGAAATAGTGTGAGAAAGAAGAGCCAGAAAGATTATTGTCAGAAATAGACTGAGAAAGAAGAGCCAGAAAGATTATTGTCAGAAATAGTGTGAGAAAGAAGAGTCAGAAAGATTATTGTCAGAAATAGTGTGAGAAAGAAGAGTCAGAAAGATTATGGTCAGAAATAGTGTGAGAAAGAAGAGCCAGAAAGATTATTGTCAGAAATAGTGTGAGAAAGAAGAGTCAGAAAGAATATTGTCAGAAATAGTGTAAGAAAGAAGAACCATAAAGATTATTGTCAGAAATAGTGTGAGAAAGAAGAGCCAGAAAGATTATTGTCAGAAATAGTGTGAGAAAGAAGAGCCAGAAAGATTATTGTCAGAAATAGTGTGAGAAAGAAGAGCCAGAAAGATTATTGCATTTTCTATGAAGAAAAGGATTCTTGATGTCACGGAAAATGTATTTTCCGTATTTCTGAGATGTAAAGATGAAATACGAGTATTATTGGCTTCTGGGGTCTTCTTGAAATCAGTGTACCTGCGATGTATACTTAAACTCTACTTAAGCGATACTTAAACTATACTTATACTTAAAGTATACTTAAACCAAGTTTTAGTTGAAGGGGAGTAAAATTAAATTTACGTCTCGCATAAGTTAGAAAATCACCCCTATTATGCTATCCGGTGGTCCTATGGAAAGGTAATTAGTTCAAAGGAAGTAAAAGAAAAATACTACCCAAAATCCGAGCAGTTAACATCACCAAAATGCCAAAAAAACAAGGCGGGGTCCATTATGACTTTGAGATTATATAGAACAGAATACAGAAATTAATTCTTTTGATGAACACACAGGAGGAAAGGGTTTAACAGTATAAGAAGGTTAGAGGTTAACAAAAGATTTATTATGTTGGGTTCATAACTTCATATCCAAGACAATCATGGAAGCTAATATGGAACTACACTAACTGGTCAAGGGTTCTATGGATAGTCTCAAGATAAGCCAAGTTCATTAGCAGAGGAAACCTATTTGCTATAGTGAACATTAAAATCGGCAAGAGTAATGCTTTTAGAGAAAGGGAATAATGAGAGAATCTGTCCTTTTTGAAATTTAGATAGTTAAAAAAAACTTAAAATTTTATCAGTAGACTCAGAACAAATGAATTTAGTTGAAAACTGGCTAGAAAGCCGAATCTATATAATGGAAAATTCGAAACACCCCATATTAGTTACTCGAGAAGAAATAGCGTCGTTGGCCAACATCCGCATTTTGGCTTAAAATTTATGCTAAAGGGAAACAGCAAAATCAGCTATCAGAGACTCCAATTCCCAGGGCCTTCTCACATGCGTAGTAGCGATTTCTTTTAAATTCTTTAAAATAAAGGTGTGTAGAGATATATATATATAGGGTTCAGCGTAGTTTGATTCGGATTCGAAATTCAGAATTTGAATTTGGTTTCAGATTCGAAAGTTCCCGGATTCCCCCCCCTATCACTGAATATATATATATATATATATATATATATATATATATATATACTATATATATATATATAATATATATATCATATATATATATTGGGTATATATATATATATTTTGCATATATCTTACTATATAACTATATATATATATATATATATATATATATATATATATATATATATATATATATATATATATATATTATATATATAATATATATATATATTATATATATATATAATATTATATATTTATTATATATATATATATATATATATATATATATATATATAATATATATATACCTTATATAATATTATATTATATATAATATATATTAATATAGTATATATATATATATATAATATATATAGTATATATATATTATATTATATATAGTATATATTATATATATAATATATATTATATATATATATATAGTATATAATATATATATAATATATATAATA
>JABUQX010052930.1:10000-15000 GCA_015478945.1 Trachelipus rathkii
ATATATATTATTATATTATTTATATATTATTATTTATATATATAATATAAGTATATATAATATATAATTAATATATATTATTATAATATACTATATATATAATAATATTATATATAATAATTTATTATTATAATATTTTTTAAATAATGATATTATTAATAATAAAATGAATATATATAAATATTATATAATATATATATATAGTGTATTTATATATAGTAATATATACATATGTATATTATATTATTATATTATTTTAATTATATATATATATATATATATATATTATATTTATATTATATATATATATATATATATATATATTATTATGATATAATATATATTATTAGATTATATTATTATTTAACTATATATATATAAATATTGATATATATATATATTAGTATATAATATATCATTATATATATAGGTATATATGTATATATATTATTTATTATAGTAATAATATATATAATTTAATAAATGATCGAGTAGAGATATGAAGGATGATAATGTGTCTATTATAGAGTTTGAGCTTGTTTGATGATAAAGAAATGAGGGACTTATCTTCCAGAATAATAAGTTTGGCAGGTGGGCCCAACCGTGACAAGACAGACATGGGAATTACACTTATTAAGAGCATTCTTCTCCGGACTTATATGATAGTATTAGTGTCTCTGATGGATAGCAATCGGACTGTGCAGTAATTGGCAAGCAATCATAAACTTAAGACTTACAACTATATCCCTGAAGATAGATATATCCGAATAGGTATAAGATGACATGGTGAGCAGGGTTTTCAACACAAAAAGAAAAACACTGGGATATGTTAGAAAATACTTTAATTAGAAAAAATAATGAATAGTATTGCTTTTTGGCAGAATGAGACAGAGTGTGTAAAACAGATCGATGAATTATTTTAAATAATGTCCAACGTATTCAATTATATCGCATTGCATGTGTAAGCTGGCAGAACTGATGTTACTTTTACTTTAAAAATCTTTTTTGTCAATATAAATTAGTGAGACCATATATAATGCATATGCATATTACTTTATATAATGATTAATATATATATTATATATATATATATATATATATTAATATATTTATTATATATATATATATATATATTATATAGTGTATGTATATATAATATATATAATGATTTATATAGATATATATATTATATACAGATCAATATATTCATTTACAGCAAAATATCTTAACATTAAATTTATATATTAGATGCATATATATTATATATATATATAGTATAATAATTAAGTTATAGTATATATATATATAAATATAAATAGTTATATTTATATATATATATTGTATGTATATATATATATATTATATAATATATATATATATAATGTTTTATATATATATATATAATATATAAGTTATTAAAATATATATAAATATATATGTGCAAAAAATGTATATAAAAATGTATTAAAGTATATTAATATAAGATATAATATGGGACTAGACTGCTGATGTGTGAACAATCTTAGTATTTAAACTTGAAAATTATACAAATCAAAATTTATTGAAGGTGTATGTTTGTCAATGTGAACAGATCAGCTGATTCGTTTGCAACGGTAAAACAATGCAAAAAGTTGCCAAATCGTAATTAAATAACTTTTATTGAAGACAAATAACGAATATTAAAACATTGACCAAACGTCGAAAATAAATATGACCTCCAAATGCTTTAATATGTAATACAAAAAATATCATTGATTTCGAAACTTGTGATAATTTATTTACAAAATAAAAGCTTACCTGGCATAAGAGCAGATAATGGCAAATAGATATAGAATATGGCTGCTAAAATCCTTTAAAATGTATAAACGCAGACAACAACTTTTGAAAAAAATATGGAGATAAAAATATAAAACTAACGTAAAATTTCATTGTGAGAAAACTAAATGATTATTATACATTTGAAAGATTACTTGCCAACCAAGTGACTTTGATTAGCTTTTAAAGAGAGTAATGAACACCAATATCCAAAATAGAGAGGAGATATCATAGTTAAATTTAGCAAAATTCCAAACAAATGCCACTCCT
Organism: Trachelipus rathkii; assembly: GCA_015478945.1. Lineage (NCBI taxonomy): Eukaryota > Metazoa > Arthropoda > Malacostraca > Isopoda > Trachelipodidae > Trachelipus > Trachelipus rathkii. The sequence continues at coordinate 12,086 of JABUQX010052930.1, forward strand.
GCTACGATAAAAATCAAATCACTAACTATGAATAAAATTGATGGGAGAAAGATATATGACGACGTAACTCCAACTTAACAGGAAAATACGCATCGCCAACAGAATAAGACGATGAAGTTCAAATAATGCTCCTGCCTCAGTTTTTAATACGCAGCTTGAGTAACATAAGTAGGGACGGGTTAGCAAAAAAAATACATAAGATAAAAGATAGAAAGTTGAAATAATATAATAATATATAAATGATACGAAGAAACCAGTATATAAGACGAATCTGAAGGGGAGGAGAGGTTGGTATGTCTTAGAAATTCAATATTTGATAAGAATTAAAATTTTCATATATAAAGAGCTATAACTCAATCGAAGTTTCATAGAGCTTACACTAATTTTACAAAATATTCCATTTATATTTAATTTAGAAATAAATTACTTTTATACTTAAATAAGAAATAAGAAATAAGAAATGAAGGAAATAAATAAGAATAAGAAAATAGAAATAAGAAATAAGAAATAATTATGATATAATATAAATAATATGATATATTATATATTAATCTTATATAATTATATATATAATAATTATAATATATATATATATATATATATAATATTATAATTTTATATATAATATATATATATAAGTATATGTATATAATATATATACTACTAGTTTAATCACAGATATAATAATATTATATTATAATATATATATAATATATATATAATATATAACATATATATAATATTATTATCTCAGTAACTAAAGATAATTATATATATTATATAATATATAAATAGTATTAACTAATACCCAACAATTATTTATATTATATATATAACAGTATAGATCTATATAGATTACAATATTAATATAGTATATATAATAGAGAATATATAATATATAAATAATTATTAATATATAGATAAACTAATAATATATTATATTATCATAATAATATATATATATATATAGATACATAATATAAATTTATAATACCTAATATATATTATTATATATGATATAGATATATATATATATATATATTTATTTATATATACTTTACATAAAGAAAGAAATATATATATAAAATAACTAATAGATATATCTATATATATAAATATATTTCATATATTTATATATATGCTATTAATAAATAATTTATATAGTAGGTATATTTGTAATATATATATATTATACTATATATATATATATATAAGATATACAACGCAGTTTCTCCTTTTAAAAATCGCTTTAACAAATAATTAATATAATAATATAATAATAATATAATGTAATAATTAATAATTTATATATAATATAAATAAAATAATAAAATGAATAATAATAATAATAATAATAATTGAATAATAATAATAATAATATCATACTTATTTAATAAATAATACATCACTAATTAATAATAATAAATAAATAATAATAATAATATAATAATAATAATAATATATAATATAAATAAATTATAAATAATAAGAAAATAATAATGATAATAATAATAAAAACTCACATAATAACTAATAATAATTAATAATATACTCATAATAGATCAATGATAATAAGGAGCGTTCATCACGAGAGTCACCGATAGAATTCAGTGCTAATTTTAAGAGGATGATCATAAACGAATTTTCAATATGGATGTTAACTACAACCGCTCTCATAATATTCCTCAAAATAGTGATTATCTCACTATATATATAATAACAACATTAGTTTGACTGGGCCTATCAGGGTGATCACGATGTTATGACAAAGGAAGGGGTATTGGCAAGAGCAATATGAAGAGAATCTTATACATATCAAATCACATGACACAGCACTAATTTTATTAGCATATAGTACGACGAGATATATAATATATATAGACCAACTACAAACGCTGAGCAATGTTACAATTTTTGATATATGCATGATGTTATAACATTGGTTTCATCCTGAAGTGCTCCTTCTTCTGTAGTTGCTTCTGTAGGCGAATCCAATGTATCTTCGGCTTGCGATCTACTTAAGTAATCAGCAATGACGTTGTCTCTACCACTAATGTGGTTTAGGATAAATCTGAATCTCTGGAGATACAGTGACCACCGCATTATCCTAGTATTCTCATATCTCTTTTTATTCATAGCTGTCAGCGGTCTATGATCAGACTGTAGGATAAATTCCTTTCCATAGAGATATGGCTCGAACTTCCTGATGCCAGTAACGATCGTTCTCTAAAGTTGAGTACCTTTGTTGTGTCGCTGACAATTTCTTGCTTCCATAAGCAACAGAATGAAGAATTCCTCCGTCTTCCTGTAGGAGGACAAATCCCAGAGAAGTATCTGATGCGTCCACCTGTAGTGTAAAGGTCTTCTCCAACTCGGGGATCTTTAAGATCGGCTTCGAGCTTAACGCCTCTTTCAATTTTTCAAATGCATGCTGATGTACTGACTCCCATTTTACCTTCATCGGCTCTCCCTTCTTCGTCAGGTCAGTCCAATGGCCCAGCGAGTTTCGCATAATTCTTCACGAAATCCTGATAGTACCCTGTGAGCCCTAAGAAAGACCATCACTGTTCTTATTCTTTAGTGGAGCTCAGTCTTAATAATTTAATCAACATTATCTTAGTGTAATCTTTAGTGCCATTCAAAATGTAGTGAACAATAGAAGCCCAGTCAAACTATGTGTTATATATATAAATTTATAATATGAGGAAAATATAATGAAGCTTTGTAGTGCACAATGAATTCGTTATATAGGAAAGGCATTCCTCTTAAATAGATAATGGTGACGGTATAACTGCATCATTATTATTATTATTATTATTATTATTATTATTATTATTATTATTATTATTATATTAAATAAGAGAATACATCAGTTAAAATTAGTATTATTAATATTGATTATTATTAAATTATTA
>JABUQX010052930.1:25000-26589 GCA_015478945.1 Trachelipus rathkii
GAAAGATTGGTGGCTCTAATCATATAGCTGAAAAAATTCCTTTAATTCTTCTTTGAATCCCAGCTTTTGTAGAGTTTTCTGATTTCTAAATTTTTTTCTGGTTTTTATTCATATATCTAGAATTGAAAGAATTCATTGCTAGTTATCTCCACTTAATAGTTTCTTTTTGTGAAATTATAAGCTCTTGAAATAGAATGGTACTAATGTTTCTTCTATGGGCTTAATGTTGTTGAAATTCAATGCTGTTTTGCTTTTAATTTCTTTGTTTACTTTAGGAAGTTGACAGTTTTGGTGTTTTCAACAGCCTGTTGAGTTTGCTGGCAATGCTTATATTGGCTTGCAGTATTCCCAATTACTAGGTTTTTCTTATATTCGCTTTTGTAGCTTTTTCTATTTGGCAGCTTATTTTTCACCCACCGATATTCTGCTTTTGTCATCAATTTTATCTGTGTTGCATTTTTTGCTTTTCTACATTTGTAATATTTTGGTAACATTTTGTAACCATAGTTGATGCTTACATAGTACATACACATAGTAATGAATTTTCCATAATCCTTATTTAGTTTTTTGTTTCCTTTTTTCTTGTAATTTGATCCTATGAATTAATGTCAGATCGTATATGCCCATTAAAGTTTTCTTGTTTTTTTGAAATTTAATTTGTGAAAATTTTATATGTTTCGATACTAATCCTGCACTTTCTCTCAGCAAGATTAATTTTTGTTATTGGTCTTTTCAAAATTGTTGTATTTAAAGTATTCTTGTCTTTATTTATTTTCACATCTACTATTCTCACTCTGTTTGAGTCATCTTTGTAAACTTTTACTATTTAATTTCACATATTTCTTGGTTTGAAGTCATCTATTAAAAGGACTAAATCTCCCACACGGTGTGATTTTTTTTCTGCTAACCATTTACTTCTTTTTTGCAATAAAGGGACATATTTTTTGATCCATCTTTTCCAAAATAAATCAGCAAGATACTTGTTTCCATCTTTTATATAAGTAGCAATCTTTGTCCTGAAATAATCCTGGAGGAAAAGTTATATTACCTTTAAGGGTTAGTAGATGATTTACGTGTCAAGTTCTTAAGTTTTCTAAATCATTTGAAAATTCTGTTATTGGTCTATTATTTATATGAATTCTATTCACATAGACAAAGTGTTAGTTTCATTGTCACCTTATTGCTTGTTCTACAGAGTGAGCTTGTATATAGTTCTTTAACAGTTTAATGTGTCTCTCAATGATCCTTTATGAGAATATGAGGGGATTGGTATACTGTATTTCTTTTTGTCAAAAAATTATTTACTTGCTTATTATTCAATTTTTTGCTTGTCTTTTAATTCTTTGTAGCTGTTCACAAAGTTCAAATCCATTATTCTGATGGATCAATTTACATTGCCTCTACCGGCTATAAATCTTCTTAGAGCTTGATAAAGGATCAGTAATCTAATGTATAACATTCTAAATGTATTTGTCCTATACTTAAACATGAAAAAATTATTAATCCATATCTTTTTCTCTTACTTTCCCTCTTCCCGAAAAGAACCAAAGGCATCAATACCAATACTTGTGAATGGTGGTATATCACAT
>JABUQX010052931.1:0-27500 GCA_015478945.1 Trachelipus rathkii
AGAGAGAATGATGTGGCATAGGAGGTTTTGTATGGTTAGTTGGTGCCTAAATTGAAATGGGAGAGGTGGGTACGCGAGTGTTGCAATGTTTTAGTTTGATTCTTGGGAATTTTGAAGCTGGGTTACCTCTACTGGAAGTTAGTGTTTATAGAGTGGGTATCACTCATGTAATTGAGATCTCTTGGGGTTCGTATTCTTTAATTCTTTTAAACACTTTCCTACATAAGGCTTTTCTATAGACCCAGTCAATATAAAATCACATGACAAAAAATGAATAGTATAAAACCGGTTGTCTCCACGCTATATTGGAATTAATTTAAATTTGAGAAAATATTTGGTACCACTGTTTTAGTATATTATTTATACTGTCTAGTCTTTTGTTCCACTGAACTTCCTTCATTACTTGAAATTTTGGGAACAACGCTGAGGAAATATTTGGTAAAGCAACATGAGATAAAAAATTAAATAATACTTTATCGGATTGAGAAATTAATGAAGTTAATGAAATATTTTTCTCTAAATGAATGGGATTTTTAAATTGATAATGTGCGGATGTAAAAGTGCATCCGTGAGGGATATTAAAGATAAAATTATTCATATGTTGTACCGAATTTGGTCTTTCACAAGATATGGAAGCTCTAATTTTTTCTGAAAAAGAAATGATAGTGAAATGTCCTAGTGTTACTGTGTATGGTTCATTAAACTTGAAAATAGTTATAGGACATTACGAAAAATTAGTGGTGAAATTTAATAGAAGCGAAAGCAGACATGTTTTGTCATCAATGGATGTAAATGGTTGTGATTGAGGGCAAACCGCTGTTTTCCCTATGTTACGACAATAATCGTGGGCTGAATTCCGCAAATATGTATACTTTCTTTGTCCATAATTAACGAAAAGATAATTGTTCGGTATATTATATATTATTCGGACAGACGATTCGTTAAAGGGAATATATGTTGGGAACGGAATTAACTTATATGAAATAAATCTTTCATTTGAAATGAAGCGGAATATTATGTAAATTAATTCGCATAGGTTAGTGGTTATTTTATATGTCCATGAATATGTCAAAATGAATGATATATGGAGCTCTAGGCTGTATGGATAGGTGGGCAAGGTTTGTGGTTTGTGCATTTCTAGTATATATGGTAATAAAATATGGTGGATAAGTTGATCATTAGTTAATTCCTTGTTTTTTTGGCTAATTGTATGAGTGATACTAATTGATGTAGATCATTGATAATGCTGTTAATGAATGTTCAGCTAATTTAATATGTTATTATACTTACTCATGGTTGATTAAGTATGTTATGGTCGCAAGGTTATCGGTTTTGGATTCGATTAATTTTGTAAGTTATTTTGGAATTCTGTTAATGTTCGGGTATTTGACTTTAATTGTTCTTTCAGTTCGTTAATTAGTAAATTTGAGGTGCTTGGATATCCTCTGGTAAGATGTTTTTCTTTTTTTTTTAAAATTTAATCTGCTTGTCCGTTGCTGTTCTTATTACATAAAATGATTTAGTATGAATCATCATTCCGTTGTCCGTTGCTGTGCCAAATAAAATGTTTAGTATATCCCCTCCTAATTCAAAAACAGCTCTTTTGTGTTTGTTTGGGAGTAGATCCATGGTAAGCTTTTAAGTTCATCTAATTTGAAGGATATTACTTTTGTTCTAATACTAGTAAGTTGAAATTCCGATTTATGTGTCCTTTGATTTATTGAAATATTAATAAAATTATTTTGAAAGGCAGGTAAGAATGTGTTTTTTAAAGTGTCAATCATTTTAGTGGTTCTATAAATGGTAGTTTTAATTTCTGATGGACATTCCAGAGATACTATTAAGTCTTAATATCCTTCAATAAAGTTTACTTCACCGGAGTGATATAATATGATACCTGGCAGTATTCTCGTTTCTTCATTTACGTTAGTGGAGATAGATAGGACTGCAGGTATGAGTAGTAACGCAAGTGCTTGATGTAACATTTTCATTTCAGCCTGAAATGATTATTACTTTTATTTAATATGATAGGTCGCCGTTTTATTTTTAAAATATATTAAAATAATTGATAAAATGAAACAAATTCGTTAGGCTACCGTTAATTATACTAGAATTATATAAAATTAAATTTTAAAATGGAATCAAGTTTGATAGGTTTCTGATAATTGATAATAATAAAAAAAAAATTAGCAAGTTTTCACTTAAAAATTATCCTAAAAAATTCTGATTATTTAAATAAAGTATTAAAATAAAATAAGTAGTATTAATTCTAATTATATAATTAAAATTAAAATTAAAATTAAAAATTGAAAATTAAAAGGTAAAATATCGTAAAACTAATTCTCGATTATATAGAGTAAAACTAAGATTATATTTTATAATTTTAATCTAAAACGAAAATTAAAAATATTTTTCTGGTTTTTATTTTGTTTTCTTTCTTAAAATAAAATATTAATAAAAAAAATATATAAATACGTAAAATAAAATTTCAAAATTTTTCGATTTTTTTTATGATTTTTAGTTTTTTCATAAAAGAATAATGAGGGCAATTAATATAACTTCTTAAACGAACAACTAAGTAATAAAAATATTTAACATATGTTAAAATATTACAAGTGGAAAAAAAAAATGTAAAATGTAAATATATTAAAGTGTATGTTATTAATATAAAAACTTAAACTCATAAATTATATAAAAAAGTTATATAAAATTAAATTATTTATTTACAAAGTATTGTACAAAATTTAACAGATTCTTAACTCTCTTAGGACGTAAGTAGTAGAGCCTATTCCTCTTCTACATCTCAATGCAAAACAACGAGTTCTCTGTAAACTCAGTTGAGTCCAGGCAGCTTCTTGTTGTTTCTGTCAGTTCTCTGTTGCTAATGACGGAAGAGATCATGCATCTCTCTGTCTTGTTTTGACCTTCTTGTAACTCCTCCCCTTGGTTCCACATCCTAAAAATCACTCAATTATGGTTATTTCAAACGTCTGAAGAACGAGAAGATAGTAGGAAAGATATCCGTGCTGGAAACTTCACGCAGCAATTCAGAGGTCCGAAGGGAAGTGAACCAGCACTTCAAAGATATAGTCAAACGAAGCATCAGAGGATGAGATCTGCATCTCTTCGTCTTTTAGCAAACAAGAAACTGAACGAAACAAAAAGAGAAGCCTGCTGACTCAACTGAGTTCAGAAGACCCGACGCCCTCCAGTTGTTTGCCATTGGAGATGGCGTAGAAGAGGAAATAGGCTCTACTACTACGTCCTAACGAGATGATACAAATCTGCGTTAAATATTGTACATACTATTTGCAATAAATAGATTTTAATTTATATAGACTTGTTTTCTATAATGTTAGGTTTAAGTTTTTATATTACAAAACATTATGCACAATATTATCATTTTACATTTTTTTTCACTTGTAATATTTTAGCATATGTGTACATATTTTTATTATTAGTATGTTCGTTTACAATTCGGATTTTTTTTTGCCCCAGGGGTCCATTATTCTTTTATAAAACTAAAAAATCATAAAAAAAAATCGAAAAAACTGAAATATGGTTTCATGGGTTTATAATTATTTTATTATTATTTTATTTTAAAGAAAGAAATAGAACAAAATACAAAACCGAAAATATTTTTTAATTTTCGTTTTAGATTTAAATTAGAAAAATATAATCAAGAAATTAGTTTTTTACTCTTATATTAATCGAAGAATTAGTTTTTACGATATTTTAACCTTTAAATTGTCATTTTTAATTTTAATTTTAAATTTTAATTTTATAACAATGAATTTGAGAAGATATATTTCTATTTTTTAATACTTTTTATTTAAATAATCAAAATTTTTTAGGATAATTTTTAAGTGATTAACTTGCGCTAATTTTTTTTTTATTATTATCATTATCAGAAAGCAGAAGAAAGGCGAGCCCCCATTTTAATTAATTTAATTTTACATAATTCTAGTATAATTAACGGTAGTCTAACGAATTTGATGCATTTAATTAATTATTTTAATATATTTTTTTTAAAAATAAAACGGCGACCTATCATATTAGGTAATAATCATTTCAGGCTGAAATGAAAATGTTACATCAAGCGCTTGCATTACTTCTCATACCTGCAGTCTTATCAATCTCCACTAACGTAAATGAAGAAACGAGAATACTGCGCAGGTATGATATTAATCAGCGGTGAAGTAGACTTTATCTGAAGGATATTTAAGACTTAAAAGTATCTCTGAAGACTCGTCCATCACGAATTACAAACTACGCATTTATAGAACCACTAAAATGATTGACACTTTAAAAAATACATTCCTACCTGCACTTTAATAATAATTTTATTAATATTTCAATAAATCAAAGGGCACATAAATGGGAATTTCAACTTATTAGTATTCAAACAAAAGTCATATCCTTTAAATTAGACAAACTCAAAAGCTTACCATGGATCTACTCACAAACAAAACACAAAAGAGCTGCTTTTGAATTAGGAGGGGATATACTTAACATTTTATTTGGCACAGCAACGGACAAGCAGAATAAATTTTAAAGAAAAAAGAAAAACATTTTAGGAACATATGCAAGCACCTCAAATTTACTAATTAACGAACTGAAAGAACAATTAAAGTCAAATACCCGAACATTAACAGAATTCCAAAATAACTTACAAAAATTAATCGAATTCCAAAACCGATACCTTGCAACCCATAACATACTTAATCAACTCGGTAGTATAAAATCATTAATTAAATTAGCTGAACATTCCATTAACAGCATTACAATGATACATCAATTAGTTATCACCTCATTACAATTAGCAAAAAACAAGATAACTAATGATCAACTTTATTCACCCATCTTTTTATTACCATATATAATAGAAATGACACAAACCACAAAACTGCATCCTATCATACAGCTAGAAGCATCCGTATATCATTCATTTTTGACATTTTATTGGTCTAATGAGGCCAGTGCCCTAAACTATTTGCAAATGATAAGGTGTTGGTTACAGATTCAAATGAAAAATTTATTTCCATATAGAGCTTAATGTGAAGACATATATTCCCTTTAACGAATCGTCTGTCCGCAATAATAAAGATAATAAATTGTAATTGTCGATCGTTAATTGTTCGCAAAGAAAGTATATATATAACGAAATCAAAGCTAATGCTCTGTCGCAACATAGGGAAAACAGCGTTTTGCCCTCAATCACAACCATTTACATCCATTTGATGACAAAACATGTCTGCTTTCGCTTCTATTAAATTTCACCACTTATTTTTCGTAATGTCCTATAAACTAATTTTCACGTTAATTGAACCATCAACATCTAGGACATGTTCACATCATTCTTTTGCAGAAAAAAATTAAGAGTCTATATCCGTGACAAGACCTACCAGTACAACATATGAATGAATTTTTATTTTTTAATAGCCTTCATAATCCTACTTGTTACCTCCTGCACATTTCCTCCTCCTCTTACAAATCATTAACTTATAAGGTGAAAATATTTCAATTAACTTCATTGTTTCTCAATCTGATAAAGTATTATTTAATTTTTATCCATTTACATTTTTACCAAATATTTCCTCAGCGTTGTTTCCAAACTTTCAAGTATATGAAGGAAGTTCAGTGGAATAGAAGACTAGACAGTATCAATAATACCATCCACCCATTAACTCCATATCTTTCTCAAATTAAATTAATTCCATATATAGGTGGAGGAACAACCGGTTTTATACTATTCATTTTTGATTAAGTGATTATTTATTTCTGACTTGGTCTTTGAAAGCATTATGTAGAAAGTGTTTGAAAAGAGATTAAAGTTACGAACTCCCAATGAGATTCAAGTTACATGGCATACCCATGATGTAGAACTCTGTCCAGTAGAGGTAACGCCAGTTCAAAAAATCCGCGCAAAGAATAAACTAAAATTGACACACTGTGTACCTACCTCCATCAAATTTAGCAATCTAACCATATCATAAACCTGCCTATGCCACATCCTATACAATACAGATCATCTATCTTCAGCAAGAAGTTGAATTGTGATGCTAATATACATTAAAAATCCCTTAATGGGATTTGAGTTTTTTTGAATTCAGAGTCCCTTGTCGTAAATTTATAAATATTCCTCAATTAAAATCAACAAACTAAAACATTATTGATTATAAAAGCATACAATCTCAGATAACAAATTTCCCGCTCTCTAAACACAATCCCAACGATGACTCACCAACTTCAAGTTAATTCTTGCATAATCTTTATTTACTTAAGATCTCCTTTAGAAACTCTACTCTGACAAAATTCTTTATAGCTTGTGATACCATAATATGGAGGTAAATTTTTCTTAATAAAGACCTTCATAATCCCAAATCTTAAATTCCGGATTCAAAATCTCATATTTCAAAATCCCTATGGGAATAATCCCGAAACTAATCCCCCTCAGGTTTCACGAATCCATCTTCAAAAATATTATCGAAAAAAGAGAAGAAAGAGAGAGATAAGTGGGAAGGACAAGAGGCAGTTGATAGGATAGAAGAAACGAGCCGCAGTTGAACGATTTTTGAGGAAGACAAAATGGAAGTTTCAAAAAGCCTAGCGACAAGGAAAACATTATCAGTTTGGAGGGAGAAATAGATAGAGCAATAGCTAATAAACTAGCTCTAAGAATAAATGTGAGCGAATGGAATGATTGAATTTGGATGCATGTGAATAAAAACTTCCCAAAAATATATATATAAAGTTTATTTTTATTTAAGTGCTAAAAATTATTTGAATAATTTAGATTCTTGTATATATAATATATAGTATATATAATATATATATATTAAATAGTATAGTTATATATATATAGTATATATTAGATATATATATATATATATATATATATCTATATATTAAAATTTTAACTTTCTTTTATATACCGTAGGTATTAAATATGAAAGGATATGATAGGTGTTTGAAAGTGCAGGACTATGATGGAAATAGGGTCCAGCTCATTCGGACAAAACTACACGAGAGTCAATTTACAAAGAGAAGCCTTTCTGACTTATGTGTACATGGTTAGTTTAATAGAGTAATAGACAGTTAATATTCCTAATCAAAAACAATAAAATATTAATAAATAAATGAATAATCAATAAAATATACACACAATTGTAATAAAAACTAGGTAAAATAATAATAATCTAACTAATAATATCTATAATAATAATAATAATAAAATAAATTAATCTTTGAAAATGTTTTAATAATAAATTGTTTAAAGTCTGCTTTATTTGTTTGATAATTTATTATTTTATTGTTCTAAACATTTTAGTCTTTTTTTCTATTAAATTATGTCATGATTAATATTATTTTAATAATTTTGGGGTAAATACATTAGGCTAACTAATGAATTAAAAACATAATTGATATTGTAATTAATATTTTTAATATAATTTTTTTAGTAACTCTAATAAATTCTGTCAAAATATGCAACTATTCATGTAATAGTTGCATCTTTTTTTCCAAATACTTAAAGACACTTGATTGGTCAATTATTATTGTAAAATTATTATTTATTTATCTTGTCACTTATTATTTATTATTATTTATTATTTATCTAGTCCTTTATAACATCTTTGTCTAGGAATAACGAGTGAGACTTTTCGTTCGTCGCCGTTAAGGAGAGTCTGGAGGTGAGGTGGAGCAAATGTCCTTATGGATAGAGTAACTCTTGTACTCCTTGTTTCTTGGTTTAAGAGGAGCAGCCTCAAGAAAGTTATTTTGGCTCGCAAACAATTACCACATGGCAAGGAACCCCCGTGATGCTAAACCTGCTGCTTATAGTTAAATCGCAGCCCCCCCACAACCTAAAATTGCGTTAACCAAGCTGCTTGCTGTTTCTGACCGTTTTTCGACTCAGAATATATATAGTCGCTCTCTGGTGTGCAGTAGCGGGTTTTGTACACCTCAAAAAAAAATTGTAGTAATTACTTTATCAATATAGCCTGGTGATGCAGCTTTCCATGTCAATCATCCGCCTTTGATCAGGTTAAAGAAAAAATGCCGAAATAACATCTGACAGGCCCTAAGCTTCATTAATATAAATATTCTCGAAGGAAACTTTTGTTGCTTATAGTTTTCAAATAACTTAATATCATATACGCAGAATTTGTCTTAAATTGTAGAAATATTTGTTTATGATTGATAAAAATTACAAGCTTGCAAATATTCGAAATTTTGGATAGTAAATGTTAAGTTCGATTTTAAGCACATCATTTAGGACCAATATTCTAGTAGCCATAACCGGTTAGTCTATCCCAGCTCAGATAATATCACATGTTTAACCTGATATGAACAAGAAAATCACCAGAAATTTCTTATCAAATTCTTTAAAATAAAAACTCTTGGATAATGTTTTGTTAATTCTTAATTGAACAATGTGCGGAGTCCAATGTTCGAATCCCGCTGATGGAGAGTAAAATCTCCTGTGATTCATTCGTGAGGCAGAAGTAGCTTTCCCTAGGAGCAACTGTCTGTGTTATTATTATGTAGTTTTACTGGCAAAATTTGTTAGTTGATCTAAAAAGATAGAGAACTATTATAAAAATAACTTTTACTTTTTACGGAGTATTTTCACTTTTGATAAAGTACATAGTTTTTACTAGGAAATTTGTCAAATCTTAATTTAATTAAATGTGAATTGCTTTGCAGAATATGGTGCAGAGGGGACTTTTACACCACAATCAAATTCAAAACATCGAAATACGGAGAAATTCGATTGCGCTGGAGTAAATTCAGATGGAATAGTTGGATGGGGTGATTGCGTGCTATATTCTTTTTATATGTTGTGTATTTATAACTAAACTTCTTAATAAATGCAAATTATCAGCAGCTATCTTTAATGACTTATTAAGCAAATCATTAGTGAATAATAAGTTTCAGAAATCATTTACTTCATATTTTGCAATTCCAAATTTATTTATGGAAATAAAATTTAGAAGCACTATATCTTTTATTTAAAAATTTTAAAACATTCCTAGTCAACATCCAGTAAATAAATATGTAATAATAGTATTTCAGCTAGTAGTTTATTACTGTTGGTAACATTTGGGATATTCTCATTGTAAGCATAATTTTAAATAAATTTTTGCAAAATAAAAAAAAACATTATTTTCTCTTACTACTTATGAAACATTTTGCTACTTACTAATCATTACTTATTACTTATGAAGACATTTTTTGTTACTTTATGAGACATTTTTGCTACTTATGAGACATTTTGGTTACTAGTTATATAAAGGTTGTACTTTGCTTTACCGGTCTGAAGAGCGAAGGATGGAAAACTTTATTCTGCTTTATTAAGCATATACGTAAATTTTATTGAAGATTTATTATACTTCGTTAAAAGCTGTAAAGTTGGCCAATATGAAATTAAACTCTTCTTTATGTTAAAAGAAATCCATGTTGATTAGTTGTTGATTTCTTTACAGACAATTATTTACATAATGAAAATGGTGACCGACTACAGTACACTCATAAAAAAAATATATAAACCTTGAAAAGCCATTAATTACTTTGAAAATAATATAAAAACCATTAAAAAATTATAACAGAAGCATTTATGAACAAATCTAACTTATATTTTCCACTCTCCAACTATCGGTAATCACATCATTCGCTTGAAGGAATATTGATAGATTTAAACATAATCGAATGATTGTCAAACTAAGTCTGAATTGTTTTTATGACCAATTATTGATAAGTGGTCCACATATCTTTCACTCTTGATAATAAATATCCTTTGCTAATAAACGATGGAACACTGAAATATAAATATTTACAGTAAAGATCATAACTAAAAATGATATTGAGGCTGTGACAATCACTCATATGGAATTGGTAAAAACACCACAAAAGTATATTTCACATTCCAGTTTCTAAAGAAATCAATTTTAGGATACCGTTACATTTAATCAATCCAACAATTATTTTTCACCCATTCTTACTTATTTTTAGGGTTTGACAATCCACATTATTGTATCTTTAATAATAAGAACAGACAACTAATATATATCTTATGTAATTTGTATCTTATAATATATCTGCTTATGTAACATTATTTTTGAATACGTTCAATGTTTTTGAGCTCTTTTAAGTTACAAAGTGTGTATAATCCTACCCACGTTCCTATTCTAACTCCACTTACCATCCATTCTTTAGGTAAAATGAATGAAGAAGAGAGAGAGAGAGAGAGAGAGAGAGAGAGAGAGAGAGAAGAGAGAGAGATGAGAGAGAGAGAGAGAGAGACGAGAGAGGAGAGAGAGGAGAGAGAGATGAGAGAGAGAGAGAGAGAGAGAGAGTCACTCTATATGTAATAGAATCTGCAGATCTTTCTGCTTTGCTTTGTTTTTGTTTCTGCACCGAAAAAGGGTCGTAAACAAAAAAGACGAGTATTAAAGACGAATAATAAAAATGAGTAATAAAGACGAGTGTATATAGACGAGTAATAAAGTAGAGTTAGGTCTAAAACAAGTTTGGGTGGGCTCAGCATCTCTTCAAGGGACGCACGGGGACGTAATCTCTAATCTCGTCTACGACAAGGTTACGTTATGAGAAGGAGGGTTGCCAAATATGAACGGGATACGACGTCTCTAAAAAATACCTCCTCAGAGATCGAACCAGTGGTACCACTACAGACACCATTGAGGATATTCAAATTATCAAAATCGAAATTTACGTCCTTAAAAACATATATAAGGACACCTCATTTGACTCATTATGTGTTTGTAGTCAAATTTCAAATCCGACTCCGGCTCCGAATCCGATTCACTTGCTCCAATGCTTAATTCAGGATCCGGATTCTAATTCATTCATCCTCTTCTATGAACTCTCCAAATTTCATCCTTCTATGCCTATTTCCCAAAGTTTTGGGGCTCAGCCCCATCACACGATGAGCGTAGCGGCACGTAACCTAGTCTACAACGAGGCTACCTCATAAGAAATGGGTATGACAAATTTCAACCCTTTACCTACTCTCTAACACACATAAAGAAGATTCTAAAACTTCTAAGAGGATGCAGCATCATGTAACTTCGTTTACGACGAAGTTACGCCGTCACTTATAAGTATACTAAGTTTCAACCCTTACCAACTCTCTAAGAAATATTTTCTCAGAGATCAAACCAGCTGTACTGCTACAAGACATACCTAACCTCGTCCGCGACGAGGTTACGTCATCATCTATAAGTATACCAAGTCCTTTACCTACTCTCTAAGAGATTTCTCCTCAGAAATCAAACCAGCGTACCGCTACAAGAGATACCTTAACCTCGTCTGCGACAAAGTTACGTCATCACCTATAAGTATACCTACTCTAAGACGTAATTCCTCAGATATCGAACCAAATGTACCGCTACAATACATACGTAGGAGACGAGGTTACGTCATTAACTATAAGTATACCAAGTTTCAAGGGAATATGACCTCCCTAACCCACCTAAATATTACGTCATCAAAAGTGGGGGTAGCAAAAATGGAGGATACCTCCCTAAAATAAAGGGATAAATTTACTACATTGTGTTGTACAATACCGTTCCACTACTTATATATATATATAATATATATAGTAAACGTATATTTATATATATGTATAAATAATATATATATAGTAAGTTATATATATATATTATATATATATATATATATATATATATTATTATATATATTATATATATATATATATATATAGGGGAAACTAAACGGCTCGAGATATCTCTAAAACTAATATAGGTACAAGAAAACTAATACATTTATGTATATCACGTATGAAATTTGTATGGAAAAATGATTTTTTTTAATATCTCCAAAACTACGATAGGTACAAGAAAACTAATAACATATATGGAATCAGCGTAATGAATTGTATGTTAAAAAAAATGGATTTTTTTTTTTTAACTAAAAGAATCCCCCGGGTAAACCGCAAAGATGCAAAGAGTCGGGGTGTCTCGGACTCTTGGGGGACGACGGGGAGACTCGTCTCCACTCTGTCGCCACCGTCGTCGAGCCCTAAAAAATCATACGCTGATTCCAAATATGTTTATTAGCATATAAAAAAAAATCCTTTTTTTTCATACAAACTTTCATACGCTTGATTCAGATTCCATTATGTTATTATTTTCTTGTACCTATCTTAGTTTTGAAGATAAAAAAAAAAAAAAATTCCATACAATTTCATACGCTGATTCCCATATATGTTATTAGTTTTCTTGAACCTATCTTAGTTTTAGAAATATCATGGCGGGTACTTTCTTTAGTTTGGCCATAATAATATATATAATATATATATTATATATATATATATTATATATATATATATATATATATATATATATATATATATATATATATATATATATATATATATATATATATATATATATATATATATATATGAGCTGGGCCAGGATAGAGAACGGTAGGTAAACTTTTTTTTTTTTCATGAAATAGAACCTGTATGCAGCTAACTCTTTTGACAAAGCAGAGAACCGTTTTATAAAATTTTGGCAACTCTGCACTGGTTATACGAATGGGGTAATTTTTTTTTTACTAGATCGTTAATAAATAATATATTTATTAATGTTAAGCAGCAAAATATTGGTTTTAAAGTTGCTAAATATGAGATAATAGGCCTCGTACGGATCATTTGTCTATGGGGAAAATTATTTTTAAAAAATGGTTACCATGGCAAAGCCTATTTTCATGAAACTTATATGAAAGGTTAGAAATGAACCGTTATGAAAGAAAAAAGTTAAAAATGAGCTTGAAGAAAGTTATGAAGTCTCCAAATTTCATATTTATAGTATATTTATTACCAGATGCTTCAAATTTCATATTTATAGTATATTCATTGCCAGATACCTATTTTTTTATTTATTTATTTTTTTTTTTTAAATATATAGGTTTACATAGGCTTATGAAGATTGAGGCAATAATATTTTACTTTTCCAGCACCCAACTTTCGGTGGTACGGGGGCGGAACGGTTAACAAATGTTCGCGTGTCATGCATTCATTTAACACTAAAAATTAGCATAAATGTTATTTCCTAACAATATATTAAAAAATCCTAAAAAATAAAAAAATAACCCATATAACACATGTCATATATATATATATATATATATATTATTAATATTAAAGATTTATATATAAACTTATATATATATATATATATATAATATATATATATATATATATATATATATATATTATATATATATATATATATATATATATATATGGATATATACACAGGGGGGGCACTTGCCCCTCTAAATATTGGCGAAATAAAAAAAATGAACCTTATATGTTTGCCAGACGACGTTTTTAAGGGTTTATTAGTAGAAAAACTGAAAAAGATATATCAATCGATAGATAATGAAGTAGTAATTACGAAATACTAACGTATTATAAACTTACATTAGTAGTAAGCAGTACAAGATAGAGTAAGTTATACGCACATGAAATACGTTCATATGATACTTACACGTGTGTACGCACGCGTAGCGTGCGTACACATGATGTTACGCGCGCGTAGCGCGCGTACACGTGATAGTAAATATTGTATGTACGTATATGAGTATTATTTATATATATATATATATTATTATTATTATTATTACCCCTTCCCCCCTTTTCCCCATGGTCTTTTATGTATATATTTACATATGTGTGCACCGTAGGTGCACACAGACGAGTGTATGTTGATGACGCAGTCATCAACATTACACGAGTTGTTCATTACACACAGATGCATACACATTCACATGGACATACACACCTACACACACACACACACACACACATCACGTTACCCCTCCCCCCTTTCTCTATCCCTCCATCTCTTTACCCCCACCCGCTATTTCTTTTCTCTTCAGTTGCCATGACTACAATTGTTTACCCTACCCCCTTTGTTTGTTGCCATGACTACATCATCATTGCCCTACCGCCTTTTGTCATTCTCGATCCGCGCACACAACAACACACTTACGTTCCGCGCGCGCCCGTTTTTTCGCCCCGCCGCACTGCCGCAGCTTCGCACCGTGACGCCGCTTTCCCTGCCCACTGCCACCGTGCGCCACCGTTTCGCGCGTTGGTATACCTTTCGCGTCTCGTCATTGAGGAGAGAGGGAGTTTATCCCCTACTCTCCCCCATTCTCTTAGTTGCCCCACTTGCGATTTATAAAATTTCGGAGGAGATCGAACTCGAATCTCCTCCTCGCAGCACCTTCAGCTTTGCCTGGTCGTGATAGACCGCCGCTTATTTGCCTTCGCTTGAAGGGCCTGACGTCTTAAGGAAGATTTGATCTTTAAAAGTGGATTTTCCTTTGAAAGAACTCGAAGTATAATTTAAACATTAGATAATGAATAAATTTATTAGTATTTATTATTATTATTATTATTATATTATAATATATATATATATATATATAGTATATAATATAATATAATATATATAAGTATATATATATGTAAAAATAGGATATAGATTAGTCGAACGAAAAAAAAATAAAAAAAAAAAAAAAAAAAACTTCAGTATTCAAGAAGAACATACAAGGGAATGGGCTATTGAAATGGCAATTAACTCACGCAATATATATATATATTACTATATAATATATTATATATATATATATATATAAGATGTGTATATTTAGATATTAATTGAGTTTTATATATATATATGTTTCTGTTTATTTATATATATATATATATATATACATATTATATATATATATATATATATTATATATATATATTATATATTATATATATATGATTCAACAGTCGTCTACTTAGGTTGCAGTAAAAACTAGATTGGAAGCGAAAAGAAAAGAAAAATTTTATTTATGGCGGAGGGAGATCGAACTCGAAGCTCCTCCTCGCAATCTTTCAAGAGAAAATTTAGTTATAAACCTTATTTGATTTACCACGTGGAAAGGCCTTCAAACGAAAGCAGATAAGCGGATGTCTCTCGCTGAACGGCATGGGAGGAGGAGCTTCGAATATATATATATATATATATATATATATATATAATAATATATAATAATAATATATATTATATATAATATATATATATATATATATATATATATATATTGAAGGGCCTGCCAGCTTAAGGAAGATTTAAGATTTAAAAGTGGATTTTCCTTTGAAAGAACTCAAAGTATAATTTAACATTAGATAAAATGAGAGTTAATTGGAATAGGATGTTTCTCTCATATTCTGCATAATACAGTGCAATGTGGTAGCGATTCCCTACCTATTGATGTTGAAGCTGTAATTGTAGAAAAATATTTGTATTTTTACATTTTTACCGTTCGAGTAGAAGAGCTTAAGGAATTTTGCTATTTTGTTGAGATTGAGTATAAACAGCTCCTTGGATAAAGCAAAACAAGATGGTCTGCTTTAATGCCTGTTATCGAAAAATCAGAAAAGAAACATTACAGTCGAGAGAAGACCATGTGTTTTTACCACATTCGGTTCGAGGGCTACTCAGCAAGCTTGAAGAAGAGGGAGTAAATTCTTCTGAGGTAAAGACCGTAAATAAAATAGTTGTGGATTTTTATGATATATATATATATTATATATATAATATATATATATATATTATTATATATAATATATATATATATATATATATATATATATATATATATATATATATATATATATATATATATATATATATATATATATATATATATATATAAAGCAAAGAAAAATTTTATTTATGGCGGAGGGAGATCGAACTCGAAGCTCCTCCTCGCAGCACCTTAAGCTTTGCCTGGTCGTGATAGACCGCCGCTTATTGCCTTCGTTTGAAGGGTCTTACCACGTGGTAAATCGAATAAGGTTTATAACTAAATTTTCTCTTGAAAGAATCCAAAATATATTTTTAATTTGCGTTTTCAATGTTGAAATTATTCATGTTTACTGATTTTCTAACATTTACTTTAACATATCGTTAATAAATTTAATGGTGATATATATATATATTCATCATATATATTATATATATATATATATATATATATATATCGAACCATATTCAATTGTTAAACTGTATCCAGGTCGGTCTTCCATTGCGGCCAATGGTTCCCGTAGACAAATGATCGTGTGCCAATAATTTGCGTTTTCAATGTTGAAATTATTCATGTTTACTGATTTTCTAACATTTACTTTAACATATCGTTAATAAATTTAATGATTATATTTAAAGACTTAATTCAAAATAAAAATAATTGTACAATAATAATTGACCAATCAAGTGTCTTCAATCATTTTTGTTAAAGAAAATTAACCAATCAGGTGTCGCTTTTCATTCATTTGGATTTTTGGATAGATATCTCCTTATTAAAATAGTTTTTATCGATAAATATTTGCACTGAGCACAAAGAAGCATAATCATATAATTATTAAATATATAATTTATATCGATTATATAATTATCGTATATCACTGATGTCTATAATTTTCTCCATTTTGAGCTTCTCTTAATGATGGGAGCAATTCATCTTTTAGGAAAAAAGACGCGGTATATTTGCTCTAATTTTAAGTTAGCTAATTCTACACGTATATTATATATTATATATATATATATATATATATATATATATATATATATATATATATATATATATATATATATATATATATATATATATATATATATATATATAATATATATAATATATATTATATAATATTAATAGATATATAATATATATATATATAATATATATAAATTTATATATATTATATAGTAATATTAATATATTATATATATATATATATATATATATATATATATATATATATATATATAATATATATATATTTTTTAATAATATTAAGCGTGTTGTTACCATACTCTTCATAAGCGATATTGTATAGTATTCTTTAATCATAGACAAATGTTTTTACGTTTTTTTCTATAAAGGCCACTCTTTTAAAATGAAGACTGCAATATTATATATATATATTATATATATTATATATTATATATATAATATATATATATATATATATATTATATATATATATATATATATATATATATATATAAATATATATAATATATATATATATATATATAATACCATTCATATTTATATTTAATAATAATTAAAGCGTGTTGTTACTTTTTCTTTTCAAAATGGAATATGGTATAATTTTCTCAAATGATTTTTTTTTTTTTTTTTACCAAAATTTTAAAATTTTGTATTTTGTCGTTATTTTTCCAGTAAGTTTTTTTTTAGTAATGAGGAGAGAGAGAGAGAGAGAGAGAGAGAGAGAGAGAGAGAGAGTAGAGAGAGAGAGAGAGAGAGGAAGAAGTGCAATAATCTTGATTGTAATTGTAAGGCGATACACAAAAACGGCTAGAATGGGAATATTTTATTTATTTTTTTTCTTCCGCTTATACATCGGTTTAAATAAAAAGAATATATTATATTAATATATATATATATATATATATATATATATATAAGTATTATATATATATATATATATATATCTAGTATATATATATATATTATATATATAAATATATATATATATATATATATATAGGTATTATATATATATACTATATATATATATATATATATATATATATTTCATCTCCACCCGCAAACGTCCCCTTGCGTGTCAGGCGGAAATATAGTAAATTCTCCAGAAACTTCTGTTCTTATAATGGATATTATATAGTTAATCAGCTTCGTTCTTGCGCAGCCCCCAAGACCTTGGTCGGCCAAAAGGCGTAACTTATCTGAAAGTTTTATACGGATGGGGAGAGGGATCTGTATTTTAAATCGTTCTACGTCGATTGTATATGTTTTAAGCATGCTATTTAGCTCTACGATTTTCTCTAATTGGCCATCAATTATTGAAACACCTCCAATACACTTCAATGATATATCGAAGTATACAGTTTCACTTCCCTCCTTCGCTGCAGCTGTAGCTCGCATTCTATAACCATTTACATCATCTGATGCACATATAACACGTATTCTTGTGGGATCACGGGGTGTGTAAGGATGTCTATCTGAAAAATCCGATGTGTGACTGACACATGTATACCAGGATTTTAAAATGATCCAGCACTTTTGAATATACGATATAACACCCATAGCTGCTACCTTTTTAAAATGCGTTATAATGACCAGAGCTGTTGACGCTGCAACCTCCACACCGATACTGATGCCTTCAACAGAAACAGTCTAACCCTCCACCTTTAAACTATCAACGTTATAAACGTGAATTTTCATGACCCTTTACCAATCATATATATATATATATATATATATATATATATATATATATAATATATATATATATATATATATATATATATATATATATATATATATATATAATATATATATATATATATATATATATATATATATATATATATATATATATATATATATATATATATATATAAGAAAAAAGGATAGTAAAATACGTTTTTATTTTAAAGCTTTCATCATGTACTCGGAAACTAAATAATCATTGACAAATAAATTTTTAGCATCGAAAATATTTACAAAATCATTGACACAGATATCGTTTAAAAAACACTTGATGAAATAAATACAATAAAATTCCACATAAACTAGAGTGTGAAGGCTGAACAGCCCTAACCAAAGTTTTTATATAATTTATATTGTTACATTTTAAAAAGGAAATGATGTAATGATTTTCCAGAATAAATTTCAAGTTTAAAGAATCAATCAGGTACACATCTCCGTTCTTCTCCTTGTAGATGGAAATCCAGTGGCCCGACGATGTCACATCTCGATGTGAAGTGTTGAACACGAAGCCGCTATCCTTCTTCAACCTCACAGAATCTACTTCATTAATAGCGAACACCCCCAAAAATCGAGGTTCGTTTTTAAACATAACTTTTATTTCTTCTTCATTCATCTTTAGTAATTCAAAAGCACATTTCGGGCTCTGTCAATTTCAATAAGCTGAGGGTGTTCCAGATAAACGATGACGGTAATGGATGTTTGCAGACTTCCGCTAAATGAGAGATTGAGGCCTAATGTCCCCTTTCTCAGAATGTTTAAATGACTTGCGTTACAAGCTGAAAGATCCGGACTGAGATCAAACGCATACAGGTTACTATTCGTAGCGTATTCTTCAAGGTTCATTCCAGTACCACTATCACCGCATGAAACAGTGTTGGCTATTAAATCATGGAAAGGTCGCGAACATAGAGATTGTACCCCATTATATGACATTTCATAATCACGTCCGTATGGCTGTCCATTTACATGTAAACTGACACCCCTAAGGTTGAAAGGGGCAAATTTATATGTTGATTTTTTATAATGTCCTGAATATGCCTCGTGTTCTACAATTCCAGCTATTACTTTTTGAGGAAGATTTCCGTTAACAATGTTTGGAATACTGATGCTTGATAAACCATGAGTGAAGTTAAATACTTTGGTTTCTACTCTTCTGATTGGGTACTTGGCGTGTGGCTGTTAAAAGCGACTTCTCAATTTCCAAATGCCTTTGGGGAAATAACTTCACCTTTCTAACATAGAGAAAAGCCTCTAGCAGTTTGAAGATAGGTTCCGGACATGTAGTTGTAGCATTAGGATTACTTTTTATTTTAAGTGCAAATTTCGGACTTGAACGGGATAAGCGGATTCTAGCATCTACAGATGGCAGAATAAGTCTTTCCTGAGAGAATATATCGCCATTTAAACGACCGTAGAATTCGTAAGTGTTATTTATGACTTTAGCCGCTTTATCTACATGTGTAGCCTCATCCTTGAAGCTGTAAAAACCACATGATTGAAGATGAGACTGCTTAGCATCATCAGAAAAGTTCAGTAGATGTTCTATGTAGCTTCTATAAGGATAACTAGCTGCTGAAGTGCCGAGCGAAGTTTCATTGAGGTAAACATCAATCTGACTAAAGCAAGTGTATAGGAAGTTCGACTCTGTATACACTATGTGGTCGTCACCTGTAGGAAGGTCTGTACCATCGGGGTTTGTCAATTTCGTTTTAAAATATAGAAATACATTAGATGGATCTAGATATTGTGGTCTGAGGTGCCTGGGATGTTGAACTCTAAAGGAACGTCAGTGCTGGTTATCGAATGGGTGGGATTAATGCTGATGAAGTTGCTGTCACTCACGCTGATCTGAGATAGGATTCATCGAGAGAGATCCCAATTCGCTCTTCAGCAGTCTGACTAGGCAGGGTGAAGGAATGATCTTGTCGTGCGGTGCTAGGGACCGAATAATGAAACAAGCTTCATATGTGCGCCACTTATATACTGTTTAGCCAGAGAGACGAAGTTAAAGACACCATCTAGTAGGTAAATGCGTGAATACATCAATTACGTTTTGGGAGTAATGCGCCTTCTAGCCTTAGGGTTTTTCCGCACTGTGATTTTCTTACGGCCTTGCTTCTTCTTCTTCTTCAGAGCTCTCTTCGTCTTTGGCTTTTTCCTGTTTGGGGCATTCCTGTGTCCTTTAACTTTAACCCTGCCCTGTCCTGTCATTTTACGTCTTATCTTGCGTTTAACATCATCGAGCATCTCATCAGAAACCTCAGCAATCCGCCTTTTTAATGAAGCACGAGGATTGGCTCCTGTCGCTATATCTTGCATCGTGTGCAGACCTGTTCTTATAGCTTTTTTACCTAGATATTCACCCCCTCTTCTAAATACGGGGATTGCGCTTCGCAGTAACTTAGTGAAAAATCCTCCAAGACCGTATCCTCTTTGTGATCTCGAGCCAATGAATACTCTTTCCATACTTATTACTAAGGTGACTGGAGCTTCTTCCCTATACTGTCTTTACACTGTAAGAGTGCATCAATGAATGAAAAAATGCAATTGATTATGTCCCTTATATAGTCTGCAGAGGCATCTATTTCTTGAATGAAATCGAGTAGCATATAGATGAGATTTTCAATTCTGGTTAAAAAATGCTCCATCATTTTATAGCTGATGGGGACGTTTCTTTCTAATGTGTACTTTACACATCAATGTGCCACTTGTAAATGGAAATGGCCGTCCTTCCACGTCCTTTATATGTACTCTTATAGACCCGATCAATGACCTGTTCAGTGAGAGATAGTGGACATTTGGGAATGTTATTACCTTGCTCTCTTCAGGGAAATAAACTACCCTTAACAGAGGAGCTGTAGTATCGCCCACATATTGGTGCTCGACTATATCAGTGTAGACGTACGCCATTCCAGGATGTTTGAGCATCTCAGAGGTAATACAAGTATAATGTAACACCCTGTCTTGCTCGTCGATTAATTCTTCCTTGGTTATATGTTCGTTTTCCACTGTTTTCATGACCCTTTTCAGCATAGTAGGTACATCATGGAGGACATCTAACCAACCTTTACGTTCATGAACGTGTTTCCGTTGCCATGACGATCTCCTGAGGAAAAACACGTCAATATCTCTAAGGTTAATGCCTGCCGTTGATCTCAAAGTAATTAATACTTCGTCATCAGAGGGATGAATATCTGTGTTGTAAATTAGATCTCTACACATATTACTATTCGCTAGAAGCGTATTTAAATAACTGAACATTGCAGGAACTGACTTAAAATAGGATTTCCTCAATACAATTCTTTCATAAAAGTACTCTCTCGTCCCCATAGTAACGCGGTTTAGAGCACCTGTGTTCTTCACATCCAATATAGTTTCAACACAGTCTACACTTCTGTAAACATTCATCCAGTAAAGATTATGCGGAACATTTTCCACATCTGTATTTAATATCACTTCACACAATCCTATTTCATAAACGTCTCTTTCAATGTCAATAGGGTTCAGTAACTCTGTCGTGAAGTCTGAGAGTTTATTATCAGGATGTAGATTCATTGAAGCCGAAGAAGGCAGAGTTAAATAGAAGTGGTCTGTACTCGCCATGGTCACAATGAATACTGATTAATGATTCTTAATTTCACTTGCTTTTATATACGAGTTAAACTTGTCAGGATATCCTACCCATTTAACCAAGTACTGTTTATTTCGACCCTTTCCTTTCGAGCCTAATAGCTTTTCAATTTTATATTACATTACTTTCAGGATTGAAGCGTATTTTTTGTATTTCCTGTTTATAAAAACCGCCTTTTATCTTTTCACCGTATAAATCCTCCAAATAATATAATTTTAAGCCGTCATAAGGGAAGTCTCGAATATTGTGAACTTTGAAAACCTCTGTAGACCACCCTGACTCATAGCCTTTCCTAAACCTTTCCGCCTCTCTGGAGACTCGCACATAATCACCTATGCATACACCTGAATTATCCTTTATTTTCCTGACTCTTCGTTGGGAATGATCCACCATCGTAGGCTTTATTTTCGACATTTCTAGCGGGGTAGATTTTATAGTTCTGTGGAACGATCTATTATAAGAATGAGCAAGGTCTTGTAGTATGTCAATATACTTAAAAGTGCTCATGCGGGTAAAGTACCGGTGCATTTTCTCCTTGATAGTACGCTGTACTCTTTCAACTATAGCTGCTTTATTCACTGAGAATGTATTGTAATACCCCATGTCGTGCTCTTTAACTAATTCTTGAAATTCTCGACCAAGAAACTCAGTGCCTTGGTCCGTCCACAGCATTCTTGGCAATCGCCTGTCACCCTCTATAATTTCTCTCAATGCATCAGATACAGTACCTGACTTTTTATCTTTTAAAGGTTTTAACCATAAATATCTAGAATACACATCAATGGTGAAAAGTATGTATTGATATCCTTCGTTGTACGAGCTGTATTTAACCATTTCGGATAAATCCAGCTGCCATACGCTATCGAGACAGGGGGCTATGGTTTTCCGGGTAGGAAATTTTCTGCGAACAGGTTTATGTAGAGTGAAAGCCTCCTCGCCCTCTAAATATGCTTTCAACTCTTTCCGGCCAATGTCCGGAAACCTCGAGGCAAACCTTGTGAATCCACCGTAGCTATTAGGCTCCTTCACATCGTAATAATACTTATCAACCACCTCCTTAGCCTTCCATGGTGTATACTGACATAAATAAAAAAAAACATTTATATATTATATTTATATTAAATATATATATATAATATATATATATATATATATATATATATAATAATAGTTATATATATATTATATTATATATATATATATTATATATATATATATTATATTACATATATATATAGGTAAAGGAAAATATACGGTAAAAGGAAATATAAAACATAGTGTTTAATATGATGAATTTATTTATTTATTCACAAGTGAGCAAAATTAGAAAACGAACAAGTTATAAAATATATATATTATATATATATATATATATATATATATATATATATTATATATAATATATCATATATATACGAAAACATTTATATATATATATATATATATATATATATTGAATTAATAATATTAATAACATCATAACGTAACTATGATTTAATCCAATTAAGATATTGGTGTGGGGCTTTTCTTATTCTTCCTTTAACCACCCGTTTGAATTTATCTGAAGCATAGGACATGCCTGAAGGACTAGAATCGGGTCTTGGTGTCTTAGGAATATCATCCAAGTCTGCTAATCTGCGTGTGTTCAAGATTAAAGAACGGGGAAAATTTATAGTCTGAAGCTCCTGTCTGATAGCTGGCCACCCTGTTACAGCCCCTTTCTTCCAGTCGCGCGAGAGATCAGCTATTAAATCCACAATGTTTGATCCTTTAACTACCTCATCATCAATAATGATTTGACCTAGCTCATTCCAAGTTATTTGTTCTTTTAAAATATTATAGAGAGTTAGTCCTGATTTGCGAGACCTGTTTGGCAAGCTCTCCTCTAGGATATTTCTTAAGTTGTCTTCGTACTTCACCTCAGGTTTTACTTCTTGCGGTAGATTTGTCTCCTCCACGTCAGACTTAATTAGTGGGCCCTTTAGATGCAGATCCTTGAGGCTTAATAATTTCTGCATTGCATCCTGATATAAGATACGCTTCTCATGTATGTTAATGTCTGAATTTAATATCCGATACACCTCTTTCTCGTAGTTGTTTATCTGTTCAACTTTAGGGTCTAGCAAACTGTAAGGTAGAGTTTGCTGATGAATTTGTCCTGTAATCAAAGGTTGTTGGTTCTCTCGAGAGAAATGGTGTTGATGTGATGGTTGAATTTGCAGTGAGGACTGTACTGCGTAAGGCTGTGATTGGGTAGGCTGAGTATGGGGATTCTGCATCGATGAAGTAGTATTACACTTCATTTTCTCATATTCGTTAAACGGTAATACAGCGACCTTCTTCATTATGAAGAAATCCACTTGGTAATCAGAGGAGCAATTACTGAGAAAAGAAGAGAGGAAGAAAAACACCACCCCCCTTCTGCAGCACCTTCTTTTTATTTTTCAGTTGCTTTATGTTACGGGAGAGTTTTTTAATGATGTTTCTATGCCGACGCAGCTTTACCTTCTGAGGTCTGTTTAAAGGAACATTGCCCTTTATAAGATTCAAACAGAGTTCACATACACACTGGACGAACTTCTCATCATCACAGATTATTTTACGCTTTTCAGCCGGTTTCAGCTTTTTAAATCTTTTTATAAGAGGTAAATACTTTACAACTAAACTACTCATTTTGCAGGAATGTACACAGTTTCTACCTCGTGCGGTAGAATGTTGGTGCGGAGCAGAACTCTATGCGTGTTCCTAGGATGAAGGTCACACAGCAAGTATCCGTATGGATCCGAAGTAACTTCTTTATATACTTTCAAGAACTCTTTTCTGGCCAACGGAAACATCTGAGACCCTAGAACATTGACCTGGCTCATATCTCTTCTTTGCCCAAACAGAATCAGATACTGAGTGTTTAAAGAAACAGTCCTCATGTGCTTGCTTTGATGAAAAATGTTCTGTGTAATGAAAAATACAGATATATTTAAATGATGGGAATACACCGTAAACGTCTCAGCTATATCTTCGTTTAACTTGTGCAACATGTCGTCCAGTACTATAACTTTATGACCTTGTACATTTTCCAATGATTTAATATCGTATATCCCTTCATGGAATTCTACTATATTATTATACTCATTAAACTTCTCCTGGAATACACTATAGCACCAGATTATTTTCACGGGTGCATGCTCAAAAATTCCACCATTCTTTAATATGTTTAACAGCAGAAAGGTTTTTCCGCAGCTTGTGGGGCCCGCCACCATGCATGTAGCAGGGCTGAAGAACATGAATTTACCCACATCCATACTCGTAGCGTGCTCGAGGTATAATGTAGCTTTCGAAGGTATGGTAAGAACATATATATATATATATATATATATATATATATATATATATATATATATATATATATATATATATATATATATATTTATATATATTTTTTTTATAATAATATATATATATATAATATTTTACGAACGTTTACTTGATGGTGTTAAAGCAAAAACTTCACTTAAAAAGCCTTTACTACATAGCTAGAACTTTAATAATCACAGACGTACATATTTTAACATTAAATATATTCACAAGAATATTAAATATTTTATCATTAATTACGTTTACAATAATATTAAATATATTTATAAGGGTGTATAACACTGTTTTAGACATTCACAGAAACTTCACGAAGACTCAAGATTAATACTCTGTAAATCTTTACAAATATACCAATCATTTATATCGTTGTCTATCATGTAGCTACGTGTCTCATCAATACCATCCGAAAGCACATATGTAAAAAGCTCCCTCTCAGATATCATAGTATGTTTGGTCTCTGGATCGTCAGCGTAGATGCTTACCGCCCATCGTTTTCTAAGTAGATGTATGAATTTCTGCACATCAATAGTATCTAGGAATCGTTTAATAACAGTTTCAGAATCATCAACCAGCATTTTCTTGAATGCATAGTATTCCTCGTATAACATATAATGAACGACTGACACATAGTTAGATAACACACTCACTCTCTTCATATGCCTTATCACCCTTCCGCCTACCTCTGACATACACTTCAGCTGTTGTATTCCTGAGATGAAGAATCCATGTGAAGTACGTTCAAATACTTCTAAGCCGTTTCGTCGTTCCCATAGTCTAACTTCCACGCCGATGGTGTTCGCGTGTTTAGAGAAGGTTAGAGTAAGCTGCTTGCCCTTGGATCCTATGCTCTGGCTGATAACTGTTTTCGAGTAGTTTAAAGCCGCATTAGGGTTAAAGTAATCAGTAAGCCGGGTCTCGATGTGTTTACATATACACAGTAATTCTTCGGGACTCATGTAAACACGTCTTGTGTTGTAATATGATGAATTACTAACACACGTGAAGAATTCAGTTCCATTCGGGTTTCTTTTATATAAGAATGCAACTCCACAACCAGGTATCTTAACTTCCCACTGGATGATGTCTTGTACAGAGGTATACCTATTAAGACGGACCATTTCGAACTCCGTCTGGAAATGGAACACTTTTAAGATAGAGTAGGGAACTTGTTCACAGCTTGACAGTTAAAGCGACTATAGTTTGAAACGAGTTTAGACTCACAAGGGAACATATATAATTCTCGACCAATCACCATCGAGGGTGAATTGAGATAAGGTTTACTCCCACCAATCACAAGGGAACATTTATAATTCTCACCCAATCACAGCTGAGGGTGAATTGAGCTAAGGCTTACATCCTCCAATCACAAGTAAGGTAAAACATGTGTTTTTACGATCTGATGTAGAGTAAAAATAATAATTTGATTTCTATTATTCAAGTTAATAATAATAATAATTACAACAACGAAAATAATAATAATAATAATAATAACAACAATAATAACAACAATAATAATAATAATAATAATAATAATAATAATAATAATAATAATAATAATAATAATAATAATAATAATAATAATAATAATAATAATAATAATAATAATATAACAACTCCTAATTATTTTTAAGAAACTTTGAAATAATTTTTGTTAACATATGTGAATAATATAAATGTAGATGATTAATTATAAGCAGTAAAGCAGTAAAGCAGTAAAGCAGTAAAGCAGTAAAGCAGTATAGCAGTAAAGCTAACTATTCACACTGTTGCTAGGTACCCCAGCCATTGATTTACTGCTTCATTGCTTTAAGGGGTGCAAAGTAAATGTTTTAATGAAATTTCTTTAAATTTTATTTTTGCTTCAGTGTGTAATTGGTTTGACTCTGATTCTTGAGCTGCTGTTGTTGTTGTTGTTGTTGTTGTTGTTGTTGTTGTTGTTGTTGTTGTTGTTGTTGTTGTTGTTGTTGTTGTTGTTGATGCTGTTGTCTCTGATTGATTCTGTTTGTAATATCTCTAAGCTTCATTGTCTTCAGATGTTTTTATAAAGTTTCTTTTAATTTTATTATAAGTAGAATGTGAATGGTGATTGGCATTGTTTTGTTGATGCGTCTGTGAATGT
>JABUQX010052932.1:0-5000 GCA_015478945.1 Trachelipus rathkii
TTATTTGAGAGTAGGTTTAAATCGTTATTATGTATTATCATATATATGCTTTTTATGCTGATTATTTTATTATCGATGCTTGATATAAATAAATATGTATTTTAGACCTTTTCTTAACCTCTAATCCTTTATATCACATTGGTTACACACACACATATATATATATATATATATATATATATATATAAATATATATATATATATATAATATATATATATATAATATATATATATATAA
This sequence comes from Trachelipus rathkii, assembly GCA_015478945.1. Lineage (NCBI taxonomy): Eukaryota > Metazoa > Arthropoda > Malacostraca > Isopoda > Trachelipodidae > Trachelipus > Trachelipus rathkii. The sequence continues at coordinate 239 of JABUQX010052932.1, forward strand.
TATAGTTATATATAGCGCTTACATGCTGTCGGTAGTCAACATGAGGCGAAGGAGATGGTGAAAGTAATTCAACTGAGGAACCAAATAGTTTGGTTCACTAGGTTTTGCTTAAGCGTCCTAATATTGCAAGAAAAAAAGAGTTCAAAAAAAATATTAGCGAAAGGTAAGAGGCATTTACTCTACATAAAGCCTGTAAGGAAAAAAATTTCCTACGCCGGAAACCATTATCTCCGCAGCTCGATAGGTGTATGCAGTTAGATTATCGAAATGATTAAAATAGCTCTTATAATGAAGGATTTCAATACAAACTTTTTATTACGTATACTCCAGATACTTGTGGTTGAAACCCTTAAAAGATAAAAGATCATCTACAGTTGCCATGCAGTACTTGAAATTATAGAGGTTGAACGTAAGGCCCCTAAAACGATCTGGACAGATTCAGGAATGGAATAAGGGTCGAGAGTTTCAGGAGCTGACTTGGGAGTATGGTAAAAGCTATTACAATACATTTTCCGTAAACAAAGCGGCAATAGTTGAAAGAGTCCAACGTACTATTAAAGAACGCATGCATAGGTACAAAGTCCGTTCTATTAAAGAACGCATGCATAGGTATTTACTAAAATGAATAAAATATTAAAATATATTAATAAACTGGACGATCTAGCTTATTCTTATAACAGATCTTACCATATAACTATGAAGACAACTCCTTTAGAAATGTCAAAAACTAGAGGGAGTATAGCGCAACAACCTGTTATTGAAAGAGAAAAACAAAATACAAAGATAACAGGAATAAGGTAAACAGATATGTAAGCGTATCCTCGAACAGAAGAGAAAGATTTCAAGAGAAAGGATATTGAAGACCCCGATGGACTTCGGAAGTTATATTATCTGGAAAAAATTAAATTGGTAAAAAAATTTCCTATGAGGGTTCTATTAACAGGAAATACAGAAAACAAAGTCTCAAACCCTGTAAACTTCGACGAGTAAAAAATTTGAAAAAAAGAATAACAGACGTCTTAGTCGTAAGGAAAAAAACAAATACAAGCAAACATCACTTGTTGAAATCGGAATGGGGTATCACGAGCAGATTTAAACACCTATATTAAAAGCAAAGGAAATTAAGATTTTAAATCAGTCTGTCATCTATAATCTTTCCATGGAGCAGTTAGATCCAACACTTTCTAATTCTAACATCTCCCGTCTCAAAGGCCTCTATTCGAATTTCATCCTGATAACTATAAACCTCTCAGAGATTATTTACAACTGTGTTAATGAGAATCCTATACCAACTTGAAAAGAGAGGTAACGAAGTAGAGACATATCAAAATGCTTGAAAATTTGGATACTTAAAACACGGAATAGAAAAATTTACCTCACAATCTATCTCTGGATGTTGGGTTACAGAAGTGTAGAATGTGTGTTTGATGAAAAACTATCTACTTACAAGTAAAAGATACTCGTGATCTGAAAAGGACTACAATTGCTACTAAAGCTGAGTCGGACTTACACTTTGGTTACAAAAAGAATATTCTTTGAAGATTGATTCTGAAGGAGGGCATCATTTTAAATACCATGGTAACCTGCTATTTTTAGTTATTTTATAACGATCTCTTTTGAATATGGAGTATTATGTGTAAGGATTTGTTATACAAAACTGATATGCCTAACCTATGAAAGATAAAAGTAATAATATCTTTAAGATCAAAAGTAAGTGTAAACCTGCGAGACCGTACCATGTTTTTTCTAGAGCGGGCAACGTAAACATATCCGTAAACGGTATGGTGAGCTGATATACTTCCATGATATCCCTACTATGATTGAAGAGGGTATACTATCTGTGGAGAATAACCGCATGACTCCACATAAACAAAAAGATGAAGCAGACCGATTACTGCATTATACATGTAACCCATCCGAGATGCTCAATCACCCAGGTATGGCTTATGTAATTACAAATATAATTGATCATCAATATGTATGTAATACTAAAGCTCCTTTATTAAGAGTCGTATATTTTCCCAAAGAGAATAAAGTTATAACATTCCCTAATGTTCATTATCTCCCTGAAATAGATCAAAATTTTGACTCTGCTACGGACTGCATATAAAAGTGTAGAAGGAAATTCCCTTCCCCTTTACATACGGCCATTGTTGTGCAAAGTTCATATTAAGAAAGAAACAGATGCTGTAACTACAGCATAATGGAGTATATAAAGAGGTGTTAGTTCAGTTACAATTTTTTTTATTCATTAACATACCGCTCTGATCATTCCAACATATCGGCCATTTACTTTAAGGAACTGTTTTAATTTCTTTAAAACTCTTCTCAACTCTCATTCTTCAGGAATCACTGGAATCTCACTTCACTTCTTCGTATCGCCCAGTAGGCTTTCGGCGCTCGAAGGATTTTACTGGCGCATTACTAAACTTTTACTATCTTACTGATTTAATGGTTTCCGCCTTAGTGAACTAGGGCAGACTTGCGTGGGTGGCGCTGGACTATCCAAAAGCTTTTTGAACGGGGTATGGGACAGGCGTCACTGCTCTCCAAGCTCCCCTCCATTTGGGTTCCTCCTTCTCTTTGCCTACTTATATGTCTAGTTCTTTCAAATCGCTCAAATCGGCTGTTGTTTGATGGGACGACTTCTTCTCCTTTCTGTCAATATGGTGTTCCTCAGGGTTCTCGTTTCTAATCTTCCTACTTTTTTCTTGCTTTTCATTAATGATCTTCTCACCTGCACATCTAACCTTATCCACTCAATATGCCGATGACTCGACTTCTTCAATTCTTCAAAACTCATTTCAATTCTGCATCCTCTTTTACTTCTATAATTGCCTCCTCGTCTTAATCTTTTCCGATTCTATGCTCGCTGATCTGGATAGAATTTCCGGTGGGGTCGTCTGAACCTTGTGAAATTCAATTCTATAAAAACTCAACTTCTACAATCTCCCTCTCTAAGGGACACCTTCTAACTTTCCTATCTCTTTCGACGGTCCTCGTCTCTCCTGTTGACAATTAAAACATCCTTGGCCTAACAAAACAAAAACTGTTCTGGAAAACCTCAACATCCACAAACGGTGCGAGCGTCCTCAAAGAAACTGGAGTTCTGCGTTTTTAGACTGCGAGACTTTTTTTCCCTCTTCCCAGTTGCCAGCTAGTACAAGGGCCTCATCCGCCTTGTATGGAGTACTGCTCTCATATCTGGGGGGGCCTCTGGTTTCACCCGGCCATTGGATAGGGTCGAGTCAAAGGCCAAAAGGCTTATAAAACTGTTTTTAGTACTTTCTAGTTCACTTGACCCTCTATCTTTGCGGCGCGATGTTGGTGCTTTATCTCTTTTCTATAGGTATCGCAGTGGCAGTTGCTCGAGGGCTTATCACTCGTGTACCCCACCTACGTCGCCTCGGTAGCACTAGGTGCTGTGTCTGCACACGAGTTCTTGTGTTGATGTAGGTAAACTCCCAGGCAAGTTACGCCTTAGCAGGCTGCTTCCTTCTTTCCATTGCCAATCTGTCTGTGGAATCTCTTCCATACTTCAGTGTTTCCTGCCGAATTAATTCTCCTCACTTCAAAGCCTGCGTCTGTGCTCAATTGCGTAATTTGCGTTTAGTTGTTGACTTCTGAAGGCGTGCAACACCCCCCCCTTGAATAGGGCTCTGCCCGTGAGTGGTGGTGACAACTGTAAAAAAAAAAAAAAAAAAAAAAAGTACTCTCACAGCGCAAAGAAGAAGTATAAGAAAGAAACTCCTGTAATAATGGACGAAGAAAGGGTATTCAGGGGCTAAAAATGCAGAGGGGGGTATGGTCTGGGTTGGATTTTTTGCCCAAGTTATGGAGAGAAGTGCAAGGCCCTCTACTCAAGGCGAGGTGGGGAATAATAGGTAAAAAAGCTAATTAATGAAACCGGTTCTGCACACTATATAAAGATATTGCGTGCAGGAGATAACCCTCGTGCATCATTTAAAAAACGATTGCCCGATGTTGTTTTCAGATAGATGTTGGATGATCGTTAAGCGTTAAAAATAAAGACGTAAAAATGTCAGTCAAGTTCGAAGGCGGACCAAGAAGATTGTCAAAAAGAAAAAATCTAAGCGGAAAAAAACCTCTAAAGAAAAAATGTATTGATGTATTTGCATTTAATTACTAACTGTTAACTTTTATACGAGAAGGATTTATTCATATATAAGTAATGTTTTTCATGGAAAATGTTCATTATACGTCCAGAACTCGCACATACAAGATTGCATTTTCCTTCATCCTTCTAGTCACTGATTGCTGTAAGAGTGAATTGGACCTTCTCATGAACCCTACACAGATAGCTAAGCATTTCCAACTTTATCATATTAATTCCTATGCATCAATTACCAGATACAGATGTTTCCTCTAGAGTCATATTCCAGGCACTTCTGATCAATACCTAGATCCATCTAATGGTTTTATTATGTGAAACAACGAAATTTGAAAACCTGATGGTACAGATCTTCCTACCGGTGATGACCATATAGTATATACAGAAATAAAATTTCCTGTATACATGTTTCTCTCAGGTTTTAAAGTCTATCATTAACGGAAACTTCACTAGGCGCGTTCAGCATGCTAATTATCCTTATAGACAGCTATTTATAGAGCCAATTTGTTAAATTATTCAGACGACGCTAAACATACTTCATCTCCAATCAATGGTGTTTATTATAGTTTCAAAGATGGAAGCTGACCATATAGATTTAAAGCAGCTAAAGTATTAATAATACTTATGAAT
>JABUQX010052932.1:12500-27500 GCA_015478945.1 Trachelipus rathkii
TGAAAGCTGTGAGAATTTAATATTAATTGAATCTATATTTTAAAGATTACAGAAACCGCTCCGCAACAATATATATATATATATATATATATATATATATATATATATATACAATTATATATATCATAATATATATGATATCATATTATATATATATATATAGTATAATATATATATAAGATATTTGTCACGTCCCTGTTCGGGCGCCAAGTCTGTGCAAAATTCGGGTTTAATTATTTCTTGTACGTTAGGCCTTTCGTAATTTGTTCAGAAGGAACTATTTTCTTTGTTCCTTGTTTCAACTCTGATTTTTATTATTCATTTAGACGTAGAGAATTGTCAGTGGAGTAGAATTTTTCTTGGAAGTCTTTTTGTGGTAAAGGTGAAAGACTGGTAGACTATGTCAATCTTTCTGGGTTCGAAATTTTTGTTCTGACAGTTTTGGCCTAATGTGACCCCTTTTTGCTGTTTTAGTGAATAACAAATAGATAATCTACTAGTTATCTATTTCCTGGGTTTTGCTCCCAAGTTATTTATAAGGTATATATAATATGAATTTTTGGGTATATATATATATAGATGTCCAAATTATTATTTTTATTACCTTATAAACTAATTTACATATGTTTCTTTATATCTCTACAAATTTTTTATTTAGAACGAAAATCATAAATAAAATTTCTTATCACAAAGTTTATTTATATAACTGTTTTCTGATTAGCGTTTTGCAAACGGTTCTAAATGTTATCACCGTCAAACTGATACTGACGTAAAAGTCAAATACATAAATGTTAATTATTTATATAAATAAATTTTATCGATTGTCATTAATTGAATGTTAATGTCCCTTTTAGGAACTAAAGGACCTTTTACAAAAAGATTAAAGGACTAAAGTATTTAAGGACCTTGGGGTTGAGGACCAAAGGTTAAAGGTCTAAAGGACCCAGAAAACTTATTATGATCTAACTCAATTACACTGAAATATTATATAAGATTTTATAATTAAAACACTTAAGCATATATATATATATATATATATATATATATATATATATATATATATATATATATATATATAATATATATATATATATATATATATAATATATATATATATGTACATATATATATATATATAATATAATATATAATAATATATAATATATATAATATATATATCTGTATAATACACATATATATATACATACATACAATATATTTATATGCGTACATATATATGCATGTATACGCATGTATATTATATATACACTGGCATACATAAATGTATATGTACAACAAATAATACACTGCTTTTATTGTCGTTATTTTTCGTATGTGTAAGTGTAATTGTACGTATAGATAGTGCATTCGTTGGTAACAATTATTACCATTATTAATTCTATCGTTATTATTATTATTATTATTTATTATTATATTATTATTCATTATATTATTATTATTATTAATTATTATTATTATTATTATTATTATTATTATTATTATATTATTATTATTATTATTATTATTATTTATTATTATTATTATTATTATTATTATTATTATTATTATTATTATTATTATTATTATTATTATTATTATTATTATTATTATTAATGGTTATTACTATCAATAATAATAAGTTTTAATTTACTTGATTTTTAAATCAAAATAACAAGAAATCATCAACAATAATAAAATATATTTAGTTGAAATCTACGATTTTTTATAATAATATATTAAAGTTTTAATAATTAAATTTAAAGTTTCAATTTAATAATAATAAAGTTTAATAAAGTTTTAATTTAATCAAACACAAAATTACTTGAAAATAAAGTTTGATTTAATAAAATATATTTTGAGATCAAAATTCGTATTTTTGAAATAAAATTGATAATAATATATTTTTTTGAAAATTACATTAATAATAATGAATTTTAGTCATGTTAGATAAATTCTCTAGAATGCCATATCTTTACGAATACATACTGTTGTTCAGCTAAAGTTCGCTATCTGTAAACACCTCAAAATTAAAACTTAATCCGCTGAATTTATTCCTTAACCTCAATGGTTTTTTGTTGCTTCTTTTTCAAGAGCTCTAAATAGTGATCTTGAGGTACTTAGATCCTGCTCTCAAATTTCTCTAATTCGTAAGGTTTGTGTTTTAGATGTCATATCCTGTACTTGTTATGAAAATATCATATAAAAAAATTTATTATGTTTCTGAAAATTGTGAAATGGGATTTCCAATGTTGAAAATGGGGATTCCTATTGCGTTTCATAAAAACATAAATAAATTAATTTTAATTCTATAGTGTTGTAATGTGTTTTCCAACATTAAATTAAAAGAAATTAATTTTTAATATCTGTATCCTGTTGTTTAAGAAATATGGAATTTTGGTATTTCGCAATTCTTTCAGGTGCCCCTCCCATAGGTGAACTAGGGTGAACAAATGCTGGAAATATGTCTGGAAATATGAAAATCCCTTCTAATGTAAAATGTGATATTTTATATGGTTTGTATATGCATTTAAATTGTTCATTTACATTTAAAATCACTCCAAATTTGAAATTAATATCGACTTTGATAAAAAAATTTGATTAAAATTCTCAAAAAAAAAATTAATCAAAATTAATTGAAAAATCATAAAAATACTAAATATTACCAAAAGTAATCATAACGTAAAGTATTCAGAAATAAAAATATATTAAAACAATAAGAAGATTAAATTAAAATAATTATTGTTTTAAAATGATTAAAAGTATTAATAGTTTGAAAAATATTCAAAACATTAAAGATTACAAAATTATTAAAACTTTCAATAACATATTAAAGTATATAAAAACAAAAGAATTAATTAAAATATTAAAAAATATTTAAATATAAAAATTGTTGAGATTATTAATTCAATTAATAAAATATTAAAAATTGTTAAAAGAACTAAAAATAATTATTGAGAAATTATTATAATATTCGAAAAATATTCAAAAGTAAAATATTCAAAAAAAAAAAATTTAAAATATTAAAAAGTATTCAAATATGAAATTTGTGAAAAGTAAAAAATTATTCAAAAAATGTAAAAATTCTGAGCAAAATTTAAATATATATATAAATTTAAATATAAACATTCAGAAATATTAAAATATTAAAAATGTGAAAATATTAAAATGTTAAAAATATTTAAAATTGTCCGAAATTAAAATATTGAAAACAACAAAAAAAATACAAAAATCATAAAAATTCAAAATTTAATATTGAAAATATTAGAATTATTGAATAGTATTCTTAGAATATATGTTTATATCAGTTATTTAATTCAACAAATTAAAAAAAATATATTTATTTGTTTTTAATTAAGTCAAGTTATTAAAAAAAATTGGGAAAATATTTCTTCAAGTCTTTTCAAAAATTAGTGTTATTTTTAACTAATTAAATATTGGGAAAATATCATCTATTTATTTTTAAACATATGGGAGTTTTATCATTAGATTTAAATATTTGGTTATTTATTTTTTTAATGGAAATATTTGGGAATATATTTAGTTTACATGGGGGTTTCTGGGAGTGTATTCCTTGGGTTACGGATGCTATTCGGAGTCGATGTTGCTGAATGATTGGTAACTACCGTGGTACCTACTGTTACTCCGGTTTTGCTGTTATACATTGGTACGTATATACTGTTAGAGCTGTAATCCGGATCAGGTTCATCATGAGGGGTTGGCAACCTCATAGCGCTACGCCTCTTCTTCAGCTTATTTATGATATTGACATAGCTGATGCGTCTGTTTATGCGCTTTTTCCTCATCTCTCTCTCCCTTCTGGAGATGTCATCAGGTATCGGCATTATCTCATATGTTGGTCCAATATTCGCAACTCGAGTCTTTATTTTCTTGTACCTAAAAAAGAAGAATACGAGAACGGCAGAAACTACGAAAAATAGAAATAAAGTAGTAACACTTATAGCTATTTTAGTACCATGTAAATTATTCAAAGCATGTCTGTGTTGAAGAATTGTTTCATTAATGTGATCAAGATGTGTGTTCCATTTTAAGCCTGTGATTCTAGAATGTGCTGACTTATTTAATGTATTTTGTAATAGGTGATCTTCTATATTGATATGAACATTTATATCACTTCTTTGTATGATGCTGTAATGAAAAGTTGTGTTGTAGTTTACATGTGCAGGGTTTATGAGTGTCTGGTAATTTGTTCTAACACTGCACTGTGGTGGTAGGACATGTAAATCTTTTATCCATATTACTTGTTGTTGGGCGTCTGTACACTTCAGAACACCTTGTATAGGTTTTTGAACACTTATAAATAGATGTGCTTGTACAAGTTTGGTGTATATGTTGTCATTGTTTATTTTTTCAAACTCACATTGTTTGTGTTTATTGAACGAGCCGTTGTTCAGCAATGTAATGATACAATTCGTAATGTCAAATGAAAATATTGCATCTGTGAGTGGACAAGCATGATAGTGATTGATTGTTTTGCATTGTTTAAAGTGCTGTAAAGTCATGTATGTGTAAGTGAAAGTATTCTGATTGATGAAATATACCTCATAATTAGGTGTATAAATAAATCTATCCATATTATTGTTTCTCATGTGTGTGGGAAACGGTGTTAATTGATATGTATGGAAAACTTGTTCATCAGTCAGGGGGATCATAGTTATAATACTATACATATTGTTTGGACTAACTGTCGTCCATGTTAAATGCAAAAATTTTAGAAATTCAGAATTAATGTCTAATAGGGTAGTTAACTTAAGCTTAATCTGGGCATCATTAATAAATGGAATTAACGCTTCTTTAGTATAGGCTAGGTAGGGTGTATTAAAATTTTTCGTCTCTGACAAGATATTGTATACCCTTGTCTTTAACCTATTTACCAAATTTACGTAACTAGACACTAGATTAATATAATCAGATATAATCATACCATTTTCAATCTCTAGAAACCTACTCGCAGCTTTTTCATTACTTTCTAATATCTTAGTGAGCTGATCAGATATTTCGTTTACAGAAGTAACTGTATCTTTCAATTGATCCTTCAATTGAACTATTACTTTATTGTAACCATCATTATTGTCTTCTAACATTGTTATTTCCCTTCTCATCTCCTGTACTTCCTCGTCTAGTGCCGTGCCGAACACCGATTTGAAGATCTGGCCAATTCCGTTCAAATACCCTCTTTCCTTTCTCCCGGAAGTAGCGTATGACAGAATTCAATCGTCTTCTAACAGTGCTTTCACCTCGGATATTAGGAGATAAATATTTCTAATTAGAATAGAGTTTGTATTCTTTTTCATTACTCGTGTGATCATTGCTCTTTTTGTTCTGTTACTTCCTCCTTCTTTATTATTATCTAAATGCCTGATGATGCTAAAAATCGTATGTTTACTCGTTTTCGATGCAAGATGTAATTTTCCGTCTGAATATGTATAGTTCCTTTTGGTTGTCATTTCATCAGGAACTGATTTAGCGGTAATGTTCTCGGATGTTGCCGCTTCCTGTATAAGTCCTGCTGCACTTATATCATATTTAGTACGAAGGGCCAATATGCGCTTTCTGGCTTCTTCTGCAGTCCTAGGATATGACGGTTGATACGAAGTTCCAAATTGCTGCTTTCCAATGGTCTTTTCTGACGTTAATAATGCGGCTTGTACATTCATAAGTTCCTTTTCCATTGCCAATAAATTCTCATGAATGAATTTGGAGCATTGAAGATTTAGGGTAACATCCAGATAACCCATAATAAACTTCGTGGACCCCATAGGGTCGAGGATAAGACCGGGGACTATCTTTACACCCTCTGGTCTGTCCGTGGTTTGGTATGCTACACAGCATGTCATGCACCACATTATTACAGCAATCCTTACCAAATTGAACATCTTTGCACCTTTTAAAATTCATATATATATATATATATATATATATATATATATATATATATATATATATATATATATATATATATATATATATATATATATATATATATATATATATATATATATAATAAATATAGAAATAAAAGAAATCAAAGTAATAATAATAAATCATGTGAAATCTAAAACTAAAAATAGAACTACTATCAAGAGTTAAAATCTTAATAGTTACTCTTCTAATTTATAATTTCCTTTAACAGTTAAAAGAAAACGCTCTTTTTAAGGACAGATTCCTCTAAAATAAATAAAAAGAAATTATTATTAAAAACATAAAATTATCATTATAATAAAATACACACGTGTACATACAATATATATATATGTTTAATATATATATATATATATATATATGTGTGTACCTATATTATTATTATATAAATACTCACATTCATACCACTGTAAAGATTTTTGGTTCATTGTAAATGTGATGTAAAGTGATTGTTTTAGTGGTTTTTGATGGCTCTTGCAGTTCTTAATAATCCAAGAAATTCGTCCAGTTTGGATCGGCTTAGTATTATATTCTTAAACTTTTCCACCTTTTCTTCCAGTATTGCTGTTTCTTCTTGAAGATTCCTTTTAGATTCCTTCAGCCTTTCCCATTTTTCTCTTCTTTGTTTGGGTGATAATCTCACGCTTCGCATGAGGTATTTATATCTTGGCTGAATGATACGTTTCTTTCTGGATATTGCATCTGGTTCTTCTAATGGTCTTTTGGGTCTGTTTGGTATATTAGAGCGGTCTTGTTGTACACTATTGTATGTTACGAACAGTGTTGGTGAAACTGTTGCAGTTATTGGTTCGGGTGGAGATCCAAAACTAAAATTATATATGTTGCTCAATAGGGGTGCACATAGGGTTATTTGTGCCACCTCTAGACAAACTGGTTTCAAGTTCTTGTCATAACCGCTTTCAGGAATGCGCACAATTGATCTTTGAGGTGTACCAATTTCAAACGATGGTGCCATATTCTAAAAATCATAATATTGGTTGTTACCATTTAATGTTTTCAAAAACGCACATATATATATATATATATATATATATATATATATATATATATATATATATATTATATATATATATATGAGAGAGAAAGAGTATATATATATATACACGTATATATATATATATATATATATATATATATATAAATCTAATTTGTTAGTGTGTTTTAAGGCTAAACTATATCTATAAGTACTCTCTCTCTATTATATCCTTTTCTTTATGTATTTATATTACTCCTTTTATAAATCTGGCTTTTCCTCGAGAGTCTTTTCCTTTTAGAGTCCAAGCATTATCATTCCAGTACAATCTCCATTTAAGAGACAGATTGTTTGTGGATATCTGTGATCTGGTATGAACAATCGGGATGTTTTCACCGATGATGATATGCTGGAAAAAGTTTTGTATCAAGCTTATTACATTCCTTCTTCTGTGGTATAGCAACCATACATTCATAATATCTAGTGTATCTTCATTGCGTGTTGGTAACAACGCTCTTCTTAGATCATCTGCATCTTCTTCCTTTAAATATGATATTAATTTTAACGGTATGTGGAACATGGCTAAAGCCCATGCTTTAGTACAAGTTATCAGAAATATGTCCTCCATCATCTTATATGGAGTGCAGTCTAAAATTTCTGTGAATATTCTTTCTACTATCTGATCTTTTCTATTTAATCTAATCAATTTGAGCAATCTAAATAATAATCTAGGACTTATTCTCCTGCCTATATATTTCTTATGGCTTTCTTTAATATTAATCCAGAACTCATATAAAATTCGATAGTAATTTATTGGATACACTTCTTCCATGGCTATCTTTTCCAATATGTGTTCCATTACTCCATTATAACCTGTGTAAGGTATTAATTTCATTATCTCTTTACATTCGCTATTAAATACATCTTGATAAGGCCATGTGGCTAGAGTTACCAAATGTCCTGTCAAGACGTCACCAAAGAGATTTCTGTACAGTGAGTCTCTTGATCTACCATTCTTTCTAAGTGCGTTCATAATTTGAACCATCACCTGAGTACATGGGTAAATCGGTACCAGGCTTTGCATTCTTTGTGCATTCATGACCATAATTGCTCTAACCATTGACTCCATCTCCTTCCATCTTCTTTCATTTTCTAATTCTTGGGCTAAACTACAGAGTTTATTTATATTACCTGACCATATATAGTTGGCTATTATTAATTCACGATTTTGGCCCAAGATATCAGATTCATGGTATGGCTCTATATGTTTTAGAAATTCTTTTCTATCTCTACTGTTTTCTGTCTCATAATACGCATTTTTAAACACTTCTCTATCTATTATGGTTCCGTATTGAGAATAACAGTCAATATTGATTAGTTCAATGAATTCATTAAAGTCGATGTTGATTCCGCAAGCAATTCGAGCTACTATCCAGTCTTCAGTTTGGGAAACAATGGTTTTAACCCACCTTTTTATAAGTAATTCAAGATGTGTGGGTACATCTAGTTTCGAGGATATAGATTCGGCTATAATAGTGGACTTACTTGTGTCTATTCGCCGTTTAGTTGCTTCCTCCGATTCAATATCACCACCGAAGTGAAGTCTTTCAACACTCCATTCTTCCAAATTATCTGGTAAAATGCTTTTTGCATGGTTCGATGTGGCTATTAATATGCCTACCTTGATTGCTGCTAGATCAACTAAATTCATTGCATTGACTCTGACGTTTTCTTCCATCTCTAAAAGTAAAATTATCAGATCGTGAATTTCTTCTTCCATACCTGTGTGTTTATTGTGTGCGTGTTTCAAGTGTAAAAATATTTAAGATTAAACATTACACCCATACTTAATAAAATATACACATGCACATATAAAATTGTATGTTAACACAAATTAATAAACACATAAACATATATATATATATATATATATATATATATATATATATATATATATATATATATATATATATATATATATATATATATATATATATATATATATATATATATATATATATATATATATATATATATATATATATATATATATATATATATATACATACATAAAAATATATAAAAATCTTATTTTCTAACTTATAAATAAATAACAAGTAAATACCAATGTACTTTCGTACACCTGTTATCAAATGTATGCTTTCATTATTACCTATACCTGAGTTTTCATTCTAGTGAAAACCATTACCTAAATAAATTGTATTACATACATAAATGTGTAAAGGTAAATAAAAAATGAAATACCCGTAAAAGTTTTATTTATTTATAATATTATTAAAATAGTTTTACAAACTGGATTTACTTGTATAACAACTGTAGAAGCTATGATTATTTAATTTCAAATAGTGCATATCGAGAATAAATATTTATTTATATATTAAATATTGGACCCTCGATACACTACTATTTAAATATATTTATATATTTATTGCTTCTTATTTCCATGGGTGACCTTTCGATTTGCCGAAATTTCAATCTATACGTGACCTCAACTTCCATGAGCTCTAAATTCTTATTTAATTAGGCATCTTAAAAGTTGGGGTTACCCATATCTTATTTAGCTGAAATCCTTTATCACACTTCCATCTTCTAAACTTCAAGTTTCTTATTTAAATTCTTTCTGATGGTTGTATTATTAAATTTTCTTCGATTAATATTTAATAAGTGTGTTCTTATCCTGTTAGATGAGTGGTGGAATCTTCTCCCTCTCGCAGTAGTGTCTTGAAGATTCATTGGTGAGCTCTTCCAACTTCACTGTGGATACTATGCTTGGTTGAAACAAATTCCTCATTCATCTTCAACAGAAAAATAAATTTTTAATTTTTTACATTTTTTCTTATTTAATGAACTGTCTTAACTCAAGTTAATAACTTAATAAGTGTTGAGTTGTTATCTATATATATCTCAATGGCTTTTATCTTGCCATTTATTCTGCTATCTATTTTCTATAGCTATTTTATTTTCTACTTCTCCTCAGTGTGAGAGTTATTTATTGTTTTTAACCACTTTCTTTGGGGTTATTGTTGACATCTTCTTATAAGTATTTTCTCCTTATATATATATATATTAAAGTTTTTAATGAAGTTCTGTTATTTTATGGAGACAAAAAGTAATATCTTAATATTTTAAAAATTTGTAAGTTAGGTTAAGTTCTGTGAGGTTATAAATCTACGTATTTCGCTTCAGGTTTATGTTAAAAGAAAAGTTAGAGTTGAAGTTATATCTTCTAGAGGTTTTAATCTCTTATTTCCAATAAAGGGTGATTAACGGACAGTCAATCAACAGCCTATGGACTCAAGTCTTTCTCTTTCCATAAACACTTCGCTTTGATTGTAGAGTACCTCTATTACACTAAATTATTTATCAAATCTACTTTATTAAAAGATCTTAGCTTTAGAGAAATAAAAGTGGAATCACTTTTCCGGAGATTTTACAACTCTATTGCCTTTCAGAAGGGTAATTGGCTTATGCTTGCTAGTGCAGCCTTCGTAGGGCCTCTTAAGTCTTCTTCTCTTGCTGTCAGCATTATTGCTTCTTATTACTTTAAAGTACGCCTTTCAATCGATGTTGTAGCACTTAAACGTCATAGTGCTATGGACGCACGCAAATAAAATTCACGATTTTTATTGATTTGTCAATCGGTTTACTCCGAAAGTTTTGTACAACGTATTCCGACAATTCTGGATTCTTTCTATTTATCTGTACGGTTTTCCACAGATAAGAAGTGGCTGGAATCAATCCTTTCAATTTGCGAGGCACAAGAGTGAAGAAAAAAAAATATATATATATATATATATATATATATATATATATATATATATATATATATATATATATATATATATATATATAATATATATATATATATAATATAGTATTGATTTGTTAAATCGGTTTACTCCGAAAGTTTTGTACAACGTATTCCGACAATTCTGGATTCTTACTATTTATCTGTATGGTTTTCCACAGATAAGAAGTGGCTGGAATCACTTCACTATATCTTCATGGCTTATACCGCTTTTGCCGATAGCGGGTGCAGAGTGCTTGATTACTTTGTCAAACACTCCACATCTTTCGGTAAAGACGTTGTGCAGAGCTGGTGGTATGGTACAGCTTTTCGTACCCCTCCTTAAGTACCTCTTCATTCCAAATTGAATGGACTACCCTCATGGCTCTCCTACATCATGACCAGAATAATTATCTTGATCAGAGAGGTCGGTTCCCACAGCGGTTTCGACTGGGACCTCACCCATGTAAGCTAAACTCATTCTCCTCCAAATGGATGAGTAAGCAGCTCGGATAGAATTAATCTTGCTCTGTATTTTACCTGAATGCAGTGATCTATGCTCATTCTTAACCTCTCAAATAATTGGGGGAACAATGGACCAAATTAGTCCTAATCTGATTCTAGTCAGACGATCTTCTGCAACTGGAATCAATCTTCGTGATTCTTTTTCGCCTATTAACTTTAGTTAGGCGGCTCAAGCATCGTTTTTCTTAATGCTTCCTCGTCAAGTCCAATATATCTTAGAGGACATGTGACGGCCATTGCTATCACGCAAAGTTCTTCTCAAACAAATTTGCGGGTTAATATCATTCTCCTATCAGCACGTACTTCATATATGAGACTGTGCTCCAAATCTTATCAATGTAGTGGAGATTTCAAATTTTCTAAGCGCGTACTCCATATCAGTGTGGTAAATTTTATTCTTAATTTAATTCTAGGGTTTTCTCTCAACTTATAACGGTTTTACCTATGCTATATAGGCTACGCTCAATACTATACGAGCCAGTGGGTTGATTTGTAACCCCACCATCATCGCTACCCCATATAAAATTTTACTTATGGGTGCGTGAGACACATCTTGTCTATGGTCCTCGTTATAAGTTCTATTCGGCTTAACATTAATAGAATTCTTCCTTGTTATATAGCCTCTTTCTAACTGTTCAGTGTGTTGTTGTCATGGTGCTGTGTGTGTACATAATTGCCACAATTAATACCTATATGTTTTCTTCCTTAATTTACATCCGTCTTCATGCTTGACCCGTATTTAAGGGTACTTTAAAAATCCATTTTACAATATATATATATATAATATATATATATTATATATATATGTACATAATATATAAATATAATATAATATATATATATTAATATATATATATATATATATATATATATATATATATATATATATATATATACTTATTTGGTTAAAAATATAAAAATATCTGTAGTAAAAAAAAAACTTGTAATTGTGTTTTACTAAAAAATGTGAAGAAATGAACTGTTTTGTGATATTTATAAGCCAAAGAAACATTATTTTATCAAAGAGCAAGCAAAACTAATATTACGTTATTTGGATGCGATTGAGTTTTTTGCTCGATTTTGTCGAA
This sequence comes from Trachelipus rathkii, assembly GCA_015478945.1. Taxonomy (NCBI): domain Eukaryota; kingdom Metazoa; phylum Arthropoda; class Malacostraca; order Isopoda; family Trachelipodidae; genus Trachelipus; species Trachelipus rathkii. The sequence goes on from JABUQX010052932.1 coordinate 24,856, forward strand.
AATCGAAATGGATTAAAAAAAAGGATCTGCTCATATTTCTCTAATTAAATATGAAAGTTCATTTTTGAGCTTGGATTATTCATCGCTAGTATCATACACACACTAGTGTATGTTTTGTTTTGCAATTTGACAAAAAATATATATATATATATATATATATATATATATATATATATATATATATATATATATATATATATAATATATATATATATATATATATATATATATATATATATATATATATATATATATATATATATATATATATATTATATATATATATATATATATATATAATATATATATATATATATATAGACAAACAAAAATTATATTTTAAAAAGTCATTGAGATCAATGTTTCTTTGCTTTTTTTCAAACCGGATGTTATGATAAAGTTACTATTATTACTCGCAAGACTTCTTGCTTTCAACAATTATATATATATTATTAATATAATATTTAGTATGCAAATATTATTCATAAAATTTATGTAAAATTTATGTAAAATCTTATGTAAAATTTTATGTAAACTTTTATGTACGTGTCTTCGTTAGCAATGTAAAAAAAATGTAACACCTTTGGCTTGTACGTAGATTTTCTACGTACACCACACACGCACATGAAAATATTTGTTACACACCTACGGACACTTAATTAGTCCTGTATAAACCACTAATCCACACATACACATAACTATATATATATATATATATATATATATATATATATATATATATAATATATATATATATATATATATATATACTGAAATATTTCTTATTTACTAAAATAAACCTAAATATTGGTTGCATTTAGAGATCTTGTATAGCCATTGATCCCTAATGCATGGCACGATGCATTTAGCAAGTACCTTGCCCCTTTTCTTTTACTTCCCTTGCGGGACTTCCATCTACCTCGATGGGTGCACACTCATTTACCTTCTTACTATTTTTATCTGGAGTTATCCTTTTTCCCTTTTTACCTGGTTTTCCCTTTGTCTCTTTTATTATTTTGGCGAAGGAAACTGGGACATATTCGCACTCTGGCGAGGAGTTATATTTCGAGCGAAATATTCTTAGGGTTTCTGCCTCTTCCTCATTTATTGGAGAATCGTATGACGTCTTCCTTGCCACTCTATACGATAAAATGCCCGTTTCGGGATCGTACCTGGGTGACGACGAAAATGAAGAGAATCTTGCATCTGATTCCTCTTCTGTCTCATCACTAATTATTATGGGGCTTTCTTTGTTCTCTCCCAACTCTCTTTTTATATAACCTTCTACTGAAGAGTGATCGGGTTTCTCTCTCTCATCTCTCTGAGATGTAGACCCTTCAGTGCTTGGGGAAACAAAATCTTCGTATGAATACTTTCGTGAAGAGTGACGCAAATCTCCATCTTCCTCTTCATTATATTCCGATTCTTCGTCTTCAGACGTTATATACTTACAATGTTTATATTTTGCCTTGGGATATCTCTCCCTTTTACCTTTTAGCGCCGGATTTCTGTAAAAGAACGCTTCTCTCCGTGAACCGTATTCGCTATTCTGGTCTTCGTCTGTACTTGACGACCATTCTGGTTGATATCTGCTTTGGGGACCTAAGCGATATCTGTAACCATTGTTTGTTCTTCGACCATAAGGCTCGGCTTTCCTCAATTCTTTTTCGTAAAAGCTTCCGTATCCCCTTCGGTCACATCCTGGGTCCTTTTCTGGCCTGGGTGACGCACGGGTCGGATATCTATAATGCCCCTTCTGCTCTGGTCTTTTTCTGCTCTTTGTGGTATAATCACCGTCTCTCTCTCTCTCTCTCTCTTTCGGCTCTTTCCCTCTGTCTCTTCTATCTTTATTCTCCAACTCTTCTTCCTTTATCTTTTCTATTCTTGCACTGGTTAATATTAACACCATACTCTTTCTCTCTCTTTTATCAAATTTCAAATATTCGTCGCACCATTGCGACATCCTCTCTTTCTCCTTTTTAAAGCATTTAATATTTTTGCACCTCGCCATTACTTTCTCTTTTCTTTTCTCTACTCTTTTGCAATGTAATGTGTTGTGGTGTGTTACATGCGTGTTTTATGTGATACTTAGTTTTTAGGGAGCTTCTCACCGTCTAGTGGGAATATTTAATGTAGAAGAAGGAAAGGGGAAATTTCCTATATTTCTCCCTTTTACCTGGACTGCTTTGCTCCTGAACTTCTCCTCTCTCTCTCCTTTTACGTACACACACAAAATTTACTACTATAGCAAAACACCACACACAAACATATATATATATATATATATATATATATATATATATATATATATATATATATTATATATATATATATATATATATATTATATATATATATTTATAATAAAATTATTTAATAATTTATATATATTATATAATATATATAATAATATATAATATATATTATATATATATATATATAGTATATATATAATAAATTTTATAATAATTCAATATACAACCTTTAAAGCAATAAATTCTCGTATTTCTTAATTAGAAGGACAGGATGCTCTCCTTTCCTGTTTTTGATGCAAGTTTTAAGAAAGAATGAATTTCTTTATGAGAGCTTCTTACTAAAATGAATATTTGTTAAAGGAAAATTGAATTTTTATGGGATACTATTTTG
>JABUQX010052932.1:32500-43357 GCA_015478945.1 Trachelipus rathkii
ATATATTATTATAAAAAAATCGTAGATTTTAAATAAAAATATTATTATTATTGATGATTTATTGTTATTTTTGATTTAAAAATCAAGTAAATTAAACTGAAAATTATTGATAGTAATAACCTTAATAATAATTATAATAATAATAATAATAATAATAATAATAATAATAATAATAATAATAATAATAAAAATAATAATAATAATAATAATAATAATAATAATAATAATAATAATAATAATAATAATAATAATAATAATAACAATTAAAAATAGTCATAATAATGATAAGATAAAATTAATAATGGTAATAATTGTTACACGAATGCACTATCTATACGTACAATTACACTTACACATACGAAAAAATAATAAAGACATGAAACAAAGCAGCTTGATATTCCAAACTTATAATGTATACATATACAATTTATGTATGAGCCAAGTCGCTAATTATATAATATACATGCGTATCCATGCATTATATGTACGCATATAAATATTGTATTATGTATATATATATGTGTTTATACATATATATACTATATATATTATATATATTATTATATTATATAATATATATTATATATATATATATTATATAATATATAATTATATAAATATATATATATATATTATATATATATATATATATATAGTATATAATTATATGCTTAAGTGTTTTTAATTATAAAATCTTATATAATATTTCAGTGTAATTGAGTTAGATCATAATAAGTTTTCTGGGTCCCTTAGACCTTTAGACTTTTAGTCCTTTAGACCTTTAACCTTTGGTCCTCAACCCCAAGGTCCTTAAACACTTTAGTCCTTTAATCTTTTTGTAAAAGGTCCTTTAGTTCCTAAAAGGGACATTAACATTCAATTAATGACAATCGATAAAATTTATTTATATAAATAATTAACATTTATGTATTTGACTTTTACGTCAGTATCAGTTTGACGGTGATAACATTTAGAACCGTTTGCAAAACGCTAATCAGAAAACAGTTATATAAATAAACTTTGTGATAAGAAATTTTATTTATGATTTTCATTCTAAAATAAAAAACTTGTAGAGATATAAAGAAACATATGTAAATTAGTTTATAAGGTAATAAAAATAATAATTTGGACATCTATATATATATACCCAAAAATTCATATTATATATACCTTATAAATAACTTGGGAGCAAAACCCAGGAAATAGATAACTAGTAGATTATCTATTTGTTATTCACTAAAACAGCAAAAGGGGTCACATTAGGCCAAAACTGTCAGAACAAAAATTTCGAACCCAGAAAGATTGACATAGTCTACCAATCTTTCACTTTTACCACAAAAAGTCAAGAAAAATTCTACTCCACTGACAATTCTCTACGTCTAAATGAATAAAAATCAGAGTTGAAACAAGGAACAAAGAAAATAGTTCCTTCTGAACAAATTACGAAAGGCCTAACGTACAAGAAATAATTAAACCCTAATTTTGCACAGACTTGGCGCCCGAACAGGGACGTGACAAATATCCGGCACAGTTAATAACCTGAAAATCAAGAAGAAAAATTATGTAAAATTCTAGATTCAAGAAACTGAAAAAATCGACAAGTCAAAAAAATTGAATGATAAACATATAGAAAATTTTTTTTTCCTTAAAAGGAAAAGTGACATCAGATCTAACTCTACAAATATAAATACTGCTCAATCAAATCTGTAAGTGTTACCGAAGATTTTTTTTTCACAAGAACCAGGACCCAGAAGACGGAAGAAATCGTGAAACTACCGGTACATAGAATACATCAGATTTGAAGAAAAACAGGTTAGCTCTTATAAATAAAATTATTATTTTTATTTTCTATCTCTCAGAAGTCTCAAAAGGTACGAGCATAAATCTCTCATGAATATTTTCTTGTATTGATAAAAAGAAAGAATTCAGTAACGGCCCTGTCTAATATCTTTTCCTTGCTATCAAATATCTCCATAAAAATCTGTCTAAAATTTTTCTCTTCACTCCCATAAAATATATATATATATAAAAATTTTTTTCCTCCATAAAAAGCCATCATAAAACAATTTTCTTGCAAATAAACTCTCTTTAAAAAAATTAAAGTCTTAAAATTTTTCTTTTCTCCCAACAAAATAGTATCCCATAAAAATTCAATTTTCCTTTAACAAATATTCATTTTAGTAAGAAGCTCTCATAAAGAAATTCATTCTTTCTTAAAACTTGCATCAAAAACAGGAAAGGAGAGCATCCTGTCCTTCTAATTAAGAAATACGAGAATTTATTGCTTTAAAGGTTGTATATTGAATTATTTATTAAAATTTATATATATATATATATATATTATATATATATATATATAAAAAAATATATATATATATTATATATATATATATATATATATTATACCATATATATATATAATATTATATTATATATATATTTAAATATATTATATAATTTATATATATAATATATATATTAGAGGTACGATAGGTTTGTGTGTGGGTGTGGAATTTATGTTGTATATTTTGTGTGTGTTACCGGTAAAAAGAGAGAGAGAGGAAAGTTGGGAGGCAAAGCAGTCCAGGTAAAAGGGAGAAATATAGGAAATTTCCGCCTTTTCTTCTCTACAATTAAAATATTCCCACTTAGACGGTGGAAGCTCCCTAAAAACTAAGGTTCAACATAAAACACGCAGGTAACATACCACAACACAATTATATTGCAAGAAGTAGAGAACGAAAAGGAAAGTATTTGCGAGGTCGAAAAATATTAAATGCTTTAAAAAGGAGAAAGAGAGGATGTCGCAATGTCGGCGACGAATTTGAAATTTGAAAAAGAGAGAGAAAGAGTAATGGTGTTAAAATAGTACCGTGCAAGAATGAAAAGATAAAGGAAGAAGAGTTGGAGAATAAAGATGGAGACAGAGGGAAAGAGCGAAGAGAGAGAGAGAGGAGAGAGGTGATTATACACAAAGAGCAGAAAAAGACCAGAGCAGAAGGGGCATTATAGATATCCGACCCGTGCGTCACCCAGGCCAGAAAAGGACCCAGGATGTGACCGAAGGAGATACGGAAGCTTTTACGAAAAAGAATTGAGGAAGGCCGAGCCTTATGGTCGAAGAACAAACAATGGTTACAGATATCGCTTAGGTCCCCAAAGCAGATATCAACCAGAATGGTCGTCAAGTACAGACGAAGACCAGAATAGCGAATACGGTTCACGGAGAGAAGCGTTCTTTTACAGAAATCCGGCGCTAAAAGGTAAAAGGGAGAGATATCCCAAGGCAAAATATAAACATTGTAAGTATATAACGTCTGAAGACGAAGAATCGGAATATAATGAAGAGGAAGATGGAGATTTGCGTCACTCTTCACGAAAGTATTCATACGAAGATTTTGTTTCCCCAAGCACTGAAGGGTCTACATCTCAGAGAGATGAGAGAGAGAAACCCGATCACTCTTCAGTAGAAGGTTATATAGAAAAAGAGTTGGGAGAGAACAAAGAAAGTCCCATAATAATTAGTGATGAGACAGAAGAGGAATCAGAAGCAAGATTCTCTTCACCATCTTCGTCACCTATGTACGATCCTGAAACAGGTACTATATATTATAGAGTGGCAAGGAAGACGTCATACGATTCTCCAATAAATGAGGAAGAGGCAGAAACCCTAAGAATATTTCGCTCGAAATATAACTCCTCGCCAGAGTGCGAATATGTCCCAGTTACCTTCTCCAAAATAGTAAGAGAAACCCAAAAGGGGAAAAGGATAACTCCAGATAAAAATAGTAAGAAGGTAAATGAGTGTGCACCCATCGAGGTAGATGGAAGTCCCGCAAGGGAAGTAAAAGAAAAGGGGCAAGGTACTTGCTAAATGCATTGTGCCATGCATTAGGGATCAATGGCTATACAAGATCTCTAAATGCAACCAATATTTAGGTTTATTTTAGTAAATAAGAAATATTTCAGTATATATATATATATATATATATATATATATATTAATATATATATGTGTTGTATAGCCTATGCTGTATTGGATCACCAAGTTCCTTATATATTATAATATTATATATAGTTATGTGTAATGTGTGGATTAGTGGTTTTAATAGGACTAAATAAGTGTCCGTAGGTGTGTAACAAATATTTTCATGTGCGTGTGTGTTGTACGTAGAAAATTTACGTACAAGCCAAAGGTGTTACATTTTCATTTAAAATTGCTAATGAAGACGCGTACATAAAGTTTACCATAAAGCGGATACAATAAAATTACACCTAAATTTTACATAAATTTTATGAATAATATCTTAATTCTAAATACTTATATTATAATATCATATATACGTTGGTCCAATTGCACAAAAGCAGAAGTTCTTGCGAAGTAAAATAGTACTTTATCCATCCAACATCCGGTTTGAAAAAAAAGCAAAGACACATTGGATTCAATGACTTTTAAAATCTAATTTTTGTTTGTCTGTATATATAATATATATATATCTACTATATATATATCTTTATAACTAAACCAAAATATAATATTAATACTAATACTATTATATATATATACTATATTATATTATATTTATAATATATATATATTAACTATCATCTATAAATAAACATAGGTAAAAACTAAGCATCACATGTAACCTAATAATAACGATACCTCAACACAATATCTATATAATATAAACCCAAATAAATAAGATACATAATCATACGAACTAACTAATACTTAAAAATACCAAACATTCTATCCATACGACTCATACTCTAACAGTAGCGATAATTATTTCTTTAATATTCTGATGATCTATCCTTGCATACAAACTTGCACAAAACGAACACACAAAACAACACTTATCACATAGTGTAGCTGTTATGAACACTACCGATAGGCAGAATGAAGACTACCTCTAACATCCACCAAGCTAGAACAACAAGAAATAGTGAACAAATCTATATATCAATACTTTAAAATATAGAGGAAAATCAACTCGACAGACAGAATCCTTAGTAACTCAAAAATTATATAGATTCATTAAATCAAACCCTACACTTTGTCGACTCTCTTCGATTTTCAAAATAACAAGACTCGAGCAAAAAAACTACAAAGTCGACATACCACATCCATAATATACACTGCTGAATAAAGATAATAGCTTACCCTTTGGATTCCATTATCAACCTCCTTTCGGGACATACACAAAATATTAGACCTATAGTCTATTTGACTTCATAAATAATACAAACAAGATTCTAATCATATATAACACAATTACTCTCTATCCAAAACTAGTAATACACAATCAACAACCAACTTACAAAACCAAACTATAAGAAAACACAAACAAAGGTTTTACCACTATACGAAAGATCAACATAATATGCGTTCCCTCTATTAACTAGCATATCATAATGATATGTTGATCTTGACACCAAACATTATAACTAATGAACTTTATAACTAAGTAAGCAATAAATAATACTGACTAAAACCCTAACACAGATAGCACCGAATAGGTAAGCACCACAACATCTAACGTCAGATAAGATAAATCAGGCAATAAGCGCAGCCAAGCCGGACCAAGGCGTGAACAGACCACATATGATAAACTTAAGAGAACCCCATAGGTTACCTAAAAAGCATTCCATCGACCCAACCCGATCCCCAGAGAGCATCGCCAACTTTAGTTCACAGAAGATTGAGGATATCTCCCCATACAAGGGAAGAAGAGCGAAATCCCCCCGATTCACTCCGACGTCGTTAGTACACACTAACAAGAAACTGACTTTTGGTTAAGACCAACCCAAGCGTTTCAACGAGAATAATAACATTTTTGAGAGGAGCTATTACATATGAACCACGGGTCGAACACATCGCTCCCCGTTATCCACAAACGTAGCAATGTGCAAAGTCCCCCCAGACGCCTTCATGGAGATGGGAAATAATATACAATCTAACACAACTAGTAATGAAGTCGGAATGCAGACCCAGCCAGCTTAATATCATAGCAGATCATCTGGTAGCCCCTAGAAGTATAAGATTTGACGCGTTGATAGTTTAATATTAAACTATATAACGTTACTTTACTATGTAGAGACGGATAATGCGTCCTACGTAATTAAAGTGAGAAGGAACTGTTCCGTGTCAGGCCCAAAAAATATCTGGGTGATTAATTTATACAGAAGATCAGATAGTTTAAACACAATCTTAGAATACCAGGTGTGTGTAGCAATGCATGTAGTAAAAAGAACGTTGGATACTCGGCTCATTACAGGACAGGTTAAGAGACAAGAAAACATATTAGGTGTGGACTGACGTGCATAAGGATATGCAAATCAGTGAATAGCTGACCAGGAGTAGAAACACACACAGAAGCCACAAACACCAATGAACAACACCACTAGACAATCCAACAGTAAGACAAATATAACACTCGACGGGAAGCACGCCGTTTTATACGCCATGATCACAAACGGAACGAATATCAATACTATGGGTGAAAATATGAACAGTCTAAGAGATGAGCTATCGGTGACCGCAATAGAATCTTGATACATACAGATACGGACCAATCAAATTCAAATGCATGCAACGCATCCACATGATGGATACGATCACCATCATCACTCCGAAACACACTCAGCAGCGCAATAACTAAACGAATAAGGAACGGAGTACAGAGATCTACTACTCATAATAGGTGGATTCGTACCCCGCCACAACAAGTCTCGAACAATAGGAATGAATCGTGCAGGTCGGGAATACAAATCAACCCCTGGCTCGTATCGTATCTGAACAATACACACACACCACCGACGAAGCACTAAATAATAACGATACAGGTACCCTACACACCGATCAGGTGCGTATTAAGAAGCGTTGAAGAGAAAAAGCCTTGATTATATCGTATAAAGATAATATTACCACAACTGATATATGCGATACAGCGCAGCGCTTAGATATTTTGAAATCATCCACTACAATCTGATAAAGGATTTGGGAGCACAGCTCGCTCATACTAATGAGTACGGTGCTGATAAGGAGAATGTTTAAACCCCGTCAATTTGTTTACTAAAGAACTTAGCGCGTGATAGCAAATAAATACGGCCGTGATCTCACCATGTCCTGGCTACTACAAAATCAGCCAGTATAACTTAGGAACTTGACGGAGGAAGCATTTAAGAAACAAAGATGCGCTTGAGCCGTCCTAACTAAAGTTAATAGGCGAAGAAGAATCACCGAATGCATTGATTCCCGTTGCCCAAGAGAATGTCCTAAGCACAACAATAGACTCCGATTAGGATAATTTGGTCCATTTAGTTTACCCACAAACATGACACAAACACGTAAGACTTAATTCTCGAAGAGGGCGATTAAAGATATAGAACGAAACTCAAAAGAACTTAAGAATATCACTTGCACTCTCACGTAAATTACCAGAGGCAGATTCAAATCCTCCTATCCGAGTGCCTTACTCCATCCCATCTTGAGGAGAATGAGTTTAGCTCACATGGCGTCGAAGAATGTCCCAGTCGAAACAGCTATTGTGGGACGCGACCCTCAAACAGACAACTCCTTGATCAAGATAAAATTATTCTGGTCATAACCCACCTCCGAATGATTAGACGAAATTGACGTCATGAGCGGGTCATTTCATTCCAAATATTTTGTGAAATGAAAGAAGGTTACTACTTTTAAAGAGAAGAGATAGGAATACACGCAGCAAAATGCTAGGCTAACAAATCAAGTCCATTATACACACCATAAGTCCATTCTAACACAACGACTATGTATATATCAAACCACACCCAACCTACGTAAACAAACAGAACCTATTGCTGGAGGTGTCCATTGACAATCAACTACACCCAATTATACAGCACTCTGCAGACAGCACCAAGCATCAGCCAAAACAAATCGGACAAAAGCGGGACGGAATGTATTGCAATTCCAAGCTAAGCACACGAATCTGGAATAGCGACATATGTCGACGACAGCTACGAATCATACCTTACACATAGAGGTACATCTTTCTCACATCACACTCCATTACAACATGCTGGAGGTTGCGGAATTGTACCCGTAAGACGTCGTCGATCAATTTATGATTTGGATATATATATACATTATATTTTATATATATATATTATTATATATAATTATATATATTATATATATATATATATATTATATATATATATTACTATATTATATATATATATATTATATATATATATATATATATATATATATATTTTTTTTTTTTCACTCTTGTGCCTCGCAAATTGAAAGGATTGATTCCAGCCACTTCTTATCTGTGGAAAACCGTAGAGATAAATAGAAAGAATCCAGAATTGTCGGAATACGTTGTACAAAACTTTCGGAGTAAACCGATTGACAAATCAATAAAAATCGTGAATTTTATTTGCGTGCGTCCATAGCACTATGACGTTTAAGTGCTACAACATCGATTGAAAGGCGTATCTATCAACACGCTTAAGAAATAAGAAGACATAATGCTGACAACATGAGAAGAAGACTTAAGAGGCCCTACGAAGGCTGCACTAGCAAGCATAAGCCAATTACCCTTCTGAAAGGCAATAGAGTTGTAAAATCTCCGGAAAAGTAATTCCACTTTTATTTCTTCGACTCTGTTTGAAGCTAAGATCTTTTAATAAAGTAGATTTGATAAATAATTTAGTGTAATAGAGGTACTCTACAATCAAAGCGAAGTGTTTATGGAAAGAGAAAGACTTGAGTCCATAGGCTGTTGATTGACTGTCCGTTAATCACCCTTTATTGGAAATAAGAGATTAAAACCTCTAGAAGATATAACTTCAACTCTAACTTTTCTTTTAACATAAACCTGAAGCGAAATACGTAGATTTATAACCTCACAGAACTTAACCTAACTTACAAATTTTTAAAATATTAAGATATTACTTTTTGTCTCCATAAAATAACAGAACTTCATTAAAAACTTTAATATATATATATATATATATATATAAGGAGAAAATACTTATAAGAAGATGTCAACAATAACCCCAAAGAAAAGTGGTTAAAAACAATAAATAACTCTCACACTGAGGAGAAGTAGAAAATAAAATAGCTATAGAAAATAGATAGCAGAATAAATGGCAAGATAAAAGCCATTGAGATATATATAGATAACAACTCAACACTTATTAAGTTATTAACTTGAGTTAAGACAGTTCATTAAATAAGAAAAAATGTAAAATTTTTAAAATTTATTTTTTTCTGTTGAAGATGAATGAGGAATTTGTTTCAACCAAGCATAGTATCCACAGTGAAGTTGGAAGAGCTCACCAATGAATCTTCAAGACACTACTGCGAGAGGGAGAAGATTCTACCACTCATCTAACAGAATAAGAACACACTTATTAAATATTAATCGAAGAAAATTTAATAACACAACCATCAGAAAGAATTTAAATAAGAAACTTGAAGTTTAGAAGATGGAAGTGTGATAAAGGATTTCAGCTAAATAAGATATGGGTAACCCCAACTTTTAAGATGCCTAATTAAATAAGAATTTAGAGCTCATGGAAGTTGAGGTCACGTATAGATTGAATTTTCGACAAATCGAAAGAAGGTCACCCATGAAAATAAGAAACAATAAATACATATTTAAATGGTAGTGTATCGAGGGTCCAATATTTAATATATAAATAAATATTTATTCTCGATATGCACTATTTGAAATTAAATAATCATAGCTTCTACAGTTGTTATACAAGTAAATCCAGTTTGTAAAACTATATTAATAATCTTATAAATAAATAAAAATTTTACTGGTATTTCATTTTTATTTACCTTTACACATTCATATTATGCAATACAATTTCTTTAGGTAATGGTTTTCACTAGAATGAAAACTCAGGTATAGGTAATTATGAAAGCATACAATTGATAACAGGTGTACGAAAGTACATTGGTATTTATTTTGGTATTTATTTATAAGTTAGAAAATAAGTATTTTTTTTTTATTTTTTTATGTATAGTTATATATATATATATTATATATATTAGTATATATATATATATATAATATATATAGTAATATTTGATGGTATATATATATATATATATATATATATATTATATATATATATATATATATATAGTATTTTAGTATATATATATATATTATATATTGTTTAATATGTTATTATTTGTGTTAACGTATAGTAGTATGTGCATGTGTATATTTTATTAAGTATGGGTGTAATGTTTAATCTTAATATTTTCTTACACTTGAACACGCACAATAAAACACAGGTATGGAGAAGAATTCAGAATCTGATAATTCTTACTTTAGAGATGGAAGAAACTCAGACGTCAATGCAATGCATTTGTTTGATCTAGCAGCAATCCAAGGTAGGCATCATTAATAGCCAACATCGAAGCATGCAAAAAGCAATTCATTACAGATAATTTGGAAGAACTGAGTGTTGAAAGACTTCACTTCGGTGGTGATATTGAATCGGAGGAAGCAACTAAACGGCGAATAGACACAAGTAAGTCCACTATTATAGCCGAATCTATATCCTCGAAACTAGATGTACCCACACATCTTGAATTACTTATAAAAAGGTGGGTTAAAACCATTGTTTCCCAAACTGAAGACTGGATAGTAGCTCGAATTGCTTGCGGAATCAACATCGACTTTAATGAATTCATTGAACTAATCAATATTGACTGTTATTCTCAATACGGAACCATAATAGATAGAGAAGTGTTTAAAAATGCGTATTATGAGACAGAAAACAGTAGAGATAGAAAAGAATTTCTAAAACATATAGAGCCATACCATGAATCTGATATCT
>JABUQX010052933.1:0-22242 GCA_015478945.1 Trachelipus rathkii
AGTACGTTTGTATGCAGCTGACCCTGGACATGGGAGGTGTCGCCAGCTACGGCAAAGAGGAAGGGTTTCACGCTCGTGCTAAGAGAGAAGCCGCAAGAGAGCGAGAACACGAAGGGCAGGGCAGTGGAGGAGGAGGGGCAATACGGAGGAGAATGTACATATTGTTCTGATAGGCGTTAGGGAAAATGCTACCAGACGCCGAAAGACTTTCCTGGTGAGGACTGGGATACTATTTGAAACTTGCTGAAGGAAGGGAGGCAGAGGGAGCTGAAAAAGCCTTGATGCTGAGATTTCGCTGAAAAACAGGTGTATGGAGTGTAGAGTAGAGTTGCCGGAAGGTTGATGGGAAGCGTCAATAATAGTCAATTTATTAACGGTAAGGGCTGGACGCAGAGATTGATAAAAAGTATAAGAGAATTGGCTCACTAATTGATCACATGGCTAAGTTATATGAAAGAATAATTTTAGAAAGAAAAATTTAAGATCAAAAATAGAGCCAAGATTAGGTAAAGAGCAGTATGGGTACAGAGGTGGCAGAAGCACTACAGATTTCATGTTCGCATGAGAATCGACTCACTGCATCGCTCACCTATAAGGACCATTGAGGATAATCTACTACAAGAAGTGCCCCATGCTATATATCGCTCCTTCATAGTTTTGAAGCATAAAGCATATTATGCGATTCCTGTAACCCAGGAGAAGCTATGGAGAGTTCTGGAGAGGGGAATTATGAAGTGATGGACAGACTGATAGGGCAGTAAGAAGTACATATGTGAATAGCTTAAGTAGGAGAAGAACAAGATATAAAACGAGGACTAGTTTGAGGTAAAAACTGGCAGTAAGCAGGGCTAGTGTGCTGGTGGGCGATCACTGTTATAAACGTTTTGGGGACACAGTCATAAGAGTGTTAAAGGAGAGTTTAGAGGAGTTTGACGGAGAGACTTCATGGTATACGCAGATGATTTTGCGCGTGTTGGAGTGGAGATGGTGAGAGGTTGAGGCAAATGGTGCTGTCTGTTTCGCAGGAAAAATTGAGAGGAAGCTGATTAAAACATGAATGGGGAGAAAAACAGAAATAATTGATAGTAAAGTAGTCGGTAGTGAGGGAGAGGAGGAGTGATAGTGGAGGTAGAAAGGGTAGAGAGATTAAAAATGTCGGCTGATAATAAATACCTAGGAAGCACATTTGGAAGAGGAAGGGGTGTGGCAAAGGAAACGGATTACTAGTAGACTTGCAGCAGCCTATGGCAGCGCCTGTAAGCAGCAGTATACCCATCTTGAAGATCTAAACATAAAAACAAAGAGATGTGAAGAGAGCAAATATTACGAGGGTGTGTCTGTACCCCCAGCATACTGTTGGTAGTGGCGCGCAGAACAATGGAGCATGAAGGCAGAGAGGAGAGTAGAATCAAACGACGGAGATGATGTGTTGAGGATGCAGTTGATTGGCAAGCGAGAGAGACAAGAGTTGAGACCGCAACAGTGATGGCAGAGGTGGGTGTATGAAACCCTTAGATGAATAAGGGGGACGCCAGCCAGACTAAAGATGGTAGGGACGCTACCCTCTTCTGAGAAAAACATCTTACAGACATCCTATCCCTGACTAATATCCATACGAATGCTAGGGAGAAAAATTGACCAAACATCGTATGTCCTGCGTGTACGTAGGAAGAGGCGATAAGGGACGGTCTGGTAGTTTAGGTTGGCTGCCTACTGACCCACTTATTTTTTCGCACCAGGCGAATGCTAATGCATGACTTCGGACGAAGGTCGTGATCGCGATAAGCGCCCTTCTATCCTTCGGCACAAATGTATATTGAAATCGTATCTGTATATGATTCGCAAGAATAAATGTGAGATGAGAGTTAGAACGGGTGGATGATGCTATTTAGAAAAGGGCAAATTTGATTTGCTCGCTGTAGACTGAAACAAAGATGAAAGAAACCGTGAAATGTGTATATGGGTGTGAAATGTGTTTGTTTTGCTGTGGAAAGGAATGAGAGCGGAAGAGAAGGATTTTCCAATTCTGATGAGTGACGTGTTGTCATAGAGAGCTATGGTAGATTTTGCGTCTGTGTGTGTACGTACTAGGAAGTCTTAAACGTTAATTTAAGTTTGAAAAACGGGCAAAATTGTTCGATGTTGCGACATAGATTCCATCTGGAGGGTAATGTTTGAAAGAGTACGATTTTCTGGCATAAATTACTGAATGATGTGTTTTGGCATGCCGGCGGAATAGGAGATTCCAGCTTCATTTGCCACATATCTGGCCCATTCCCAAGTCGATTTTTTCTTTACAGTAGGTCCACACGCACTCAACGGGCAGAGCCCTATTCAAGGTAAGGGTGTAGTACTCTCAAAAAGTTCACCCTCTAGCGCAAATTACGCACATGAGCACAGACGCAGGTATTAAAGTGAGGAGATTAAATCGAGTAGGGAATACAGACCAGATGGAGAGAGAATTCACAAAACAGCACGTGGCCGTGGGAAAAGATGCACAGCACCACAGCAAACTAGCCTGGCTGCAGAGTACCAATGTCACCACACATACTTGCGTGGTGACATATACAGCACCTATTGTTGCTACGAAGGCGTTTGTTAAAGGTGGTGGTACCGAGTGATAAGTTCCTCGAGGCAACTTGCCGCTGCGGTTACCTCAAGGATAGAGATAAGCACCAAATCCACCGCGCCAAAAGAATACGGGGTCAAGTGAACTGGAAAAGTACAGAACAGTTTATAAAGCCTTTTGGCCTTTGATTGACTAGACCTGTCAAAAAGCGGGTGAAACCAGAGCCACCCCCCACGAGATATGAGAGTGCAAGTACTCCATTACATGGAGCGGAGAGACCTTATAGTATAGCGGCAGCAACTTGAGAAAGGATCCGGAAATTGCTCACAGTCGAAACAGACTTCCATTTCTTTGAGGCCGCCCCTAGCAACCGTTGTGATGTTGAGGTTTCCCAAGACATTTTTTGTTCATGTTAATGCAAGTATTTGTATATTGTCAACAGGAGAGGAGACGAGAAGAAACCTTCGAAAGAGGACATAAATTAGAAGGTATTTTTGCGGAGAAGGAGATTTGTAAAAGTTGGCTTTAAAGAACTTTGGAATTTCACAACAAAAAATCTTATCCATCAACGAGAATAAAATCGGAAAGATTAAGACGAGAGAAAATAAGATAACCAAATGAGGATTTAGAACAAACTAATTAATGTTATTCGATCAATAGGTTGAAATGTAATTTGAATGTATAATCTTAGGTCTCTAGTTATGGTATCCCATTAGTGGAATAGATTAAATACAAATTGGCGATTTTCTTACGTTTGGTTGGATTCTTCTTTCCATTTATTATTTCTTCCTGTGTTGTGGGTCTTCTGCTGGTGTCCTCCACCAATGCCCTTCAGAGGTAAATAATTGCTTTTAGTTAAGGTGTGTCATTTCAATATCGGAATTGATCGTTTGTCAATCTTCATTCAATCATTCAGTGTATAACGATATAGGAATTGTAATAATATAGAAGTGAATTTATGTATTTTAATGTTATCAAATGCCTTCGAAAAATAGTAAGGATAATCAGAGCAATGCTTGGTTTTTGGCACCATTTAATACCAAACTTTTATAATTTCTTTTAGTGGTATTGTCATTAGTTTTTTTATGGAGGATTTAGATTTATTTATTATGGACCAACCAATCGGGTTTTTAAATTATAATGCATTTTATATTTCTATATTTATTATATCAACTCTTGTTGCTGTTGTTGTTGTCCTAATAAGGAGCCTGTCTGAAAATACTTCCCTGTTATTCATATATATAGTTTTATATATTATATATAGTGGTATATATTATATATATATATATATGAGGATAGTAGTAGTATATATATATATATATTATATAGGTTTAGTTAATATTTAATTTAGTATATATATGGTTTTATTATTGGATATATATTATATTTTTTGTTGTGATAGGACATTAATTCGTCACGTCACTATCATGGGCTAATGTTTTGGATAAAATTTCTTGGCATATTTTTTTCAATTACTTGATCCAATCAAACAGTTTTATTTTTTTGCCGATTAACTTGAACAATATTCAAGAATTTTTGAATAATATTAAAACTCAATTTATATTATATTTAATAATAATAATATTTAACTAATAAATAATATAATTGATATATAATAATAATTAATAATAATAATATGAGGTATATTAATAATAATAATGTAAGTAGATATTAGTATTTTATTATTATATATATTATTTATATATATTTAATTATTAATATATTTTTATTATTATTATATATATTTAATATATATTTATGATTTATAGTTAGGTTGGTACGGTGAGATATAATATATATATATATTTATAGTACTATGTTTATAGTATATGACCATGGTTTCGCTTATTTGTATGGGTGTGGGACATTCCAGAGCCAGTATGGTATCGCGCTTTTGCTGTTATGTGCGTTTCATGAGTCGTCACGGACTGCATTTTTCTCTCCAGACAACAACTATCATGTGACACATAGCGTTATATCACACTCCCTGCGTCTCTAAAGATCATTCATCTTTACAGACATACTCGTCCTTCTTATATCTCTATTACGTGTAGACGTAGAAAAATAATGCCCAATCATATGTCTGCGTGTGTATGATGTGGGGACTAAGGGACGGTGGTAGTTAGGTTTTGGCTGTCCTATTTCTTTTTTTACCTCATATCCTTTTCTTGCCAGGTGGTGCTAGCGATGTCTCGGAGAAGGCGTGATCGGCAGTTACGGCCTTCTGCCTTTCGGCGAAAATTGTTATGAAGTATTTGTATATATAATTAATGTCTAGAGATAAATGTTGATGTGAGATTGAGGAAGGAGGGTGATGGATGTTTTAGAAAGGGCAAATTTTGATTTTGCACGTTGTTTACTTAGAAACAAAAGAATGAAAGGAAAGCGGTGAAAAATGAGTTGTTGTGGTTTTGAAAGTGTTTGTGTTGCTTGTTGGTGATAGAGGATTCGAGAGGGGATAGAAGATGAATTTGAATTTGAACGTGAAAGTTGTGGGTAGAGAGAGTTCTATGGTAGATTTTTGTGTGGGTGAACACTAGAAGTCTAAAGGTTAAAATTAAGTTTGAAAGGTCAAGTAATTTTTTTTGTGGTTGCGATGAGAGTGGTTTCCTGCTGCAAGGTTATATGTTGAGAGATTAGTATCGATTCTGGATATTAATCTGAGATATTTGATTGTTTTGGTTGGGGGGTAGTAGGTGATGTCGAATTCATTTGCCCATATCTGCCATTCAAGGATTTTTTCTTACAATTTCGTCACCACCACTTCTACAGGGCGAAGAGCCTATTCAAGTGGGTAGGTTATGTGTAGTACTTCGTCAAATGCTTCTACCCTCTTACGCAATTCTAGCTGCCTTATGTAGCTGATCATGATGTCAGTCTTATAAAGTTTGAGTAGAGTATACAATTTACGTTAGGAATATCGAATATGGTGAAGAGATTTCTCACTGAATCATTATGGTGGTCAGGGAAAGTGAGAAGCATGCCACAGCATAATCTAGCCTGGAAGTTTAACATGTCAACACAAAACTCGTTTTTGCGTCAGATATCAATGCAGACCTTGCCTTGTGCTGACGAAGGCGTTAGTAAAGGTGGTGGTACGGCTGGATGTGTTTAAGTTTCCTCGTTAGCACTTTTGCCGTGCGTAGTACATTAATAGGATAGAGATTTTAAAGCACCAACTTATTCTGGCGCCGCAAAGACTAGAGGGTCAAGTGAACTGGTAGAAGTTAACCAGTCAGTTTTTAAGCCTTGTTGCGTTGACTTCGACCCTTCCAAAGGCGGGTGAAACAGATAGCTCCCCGCAGAGTATGAGAGCAGGTCACTTCCATACATTGGCGGATGAGCCCTTGTGAATAGCTGGAGCAACTGGAGCACAAGAGGAGAAAGTCATCGCAATCTAAACAGAACTTCCAGTTTCTTGAGGCCGCCCTAGCACTTGTGATGTCGAGGTTCATACAATTTTTTCTGTTCATGTTAGAGATGCTCAAGCGATGTTTATAGTTGTCAAGCTTAGGAGTAGACGAGAGAACCGTCGAAAGAGATAGGATTAGTGATAAAGAGGTTATTTATTCTTATTGGTGGAAGGAGTTTGTTAGAAGTGTTGGTTTTTATAAGAATTTGAATTTCACAAATGTATTTTCTATTCCAAAAATATACATTAATAAAAATAGCATAGATTGACAGATATTTCGCAGGCAATTCTAGAAGTTAAAGAGGGAGTAGAAATTGATATGAAGATAAGCACGGAGAAGACGGAAGTAATGGGAATAGCGTGATTAGAGTTAGAGGTGCGTGAAGAAGATTCATTAAAAAAAAGTATGGATTTTATAAGGTAGGAGATAGAGACAGATACCGCTGAGGTTAACACCACTATATTGACTAGAAAGATGAAATGAAGATAGGCTGCCCTTTCAACTAATTCAGTCCGATCATTGAGCGGATTTGATAATGAAAGCTAGACTAAGTGAAGCATTATAGAGAAGGAGGTTTTTAACCCAAATGAGGTGAGCTTGAGAGTATCTAGTGTGTTGAGAGTGGAACGCTGTGAGCCATCTAGCTCGGTTTATTAATGGTCTTTGGGATAATTTTGTCAGCGTGCTGCGACCACGCTTTACAGTCTGCCCCGTAGTTCTAAGAGCGAGAAAAACCATCGATATTTTTCGTTGGTTAGATAGTAATTGTATATCTGCTCAGGTTTAGACTTCGTTGCAGGAAGAGCCGTACTGGCCGATTTCGATGAGTTCCCAGATGATTAAGAATGGAGTTGAGAAGGTGTTTTCAAAAGATCTTTAGGGATAGAATAGCAAGTTGATGAGCTAAATGGTGAATAGTTTATGAAAGGATAGAGCGGCTTCCTTTTTTCGGAAAAAAATTGTTGGTTGTGAGAGCTCACACTTGGAGGAATATAGCTAGTGAATTGAGTACATATAGAGAATATATTGGTTGGCGAGGGGCCGATGATGGAGATTGAGCCTTTTTTCAGTTGGAGGAATTTAGCAAGAGATATGAGTGCAGATCGAATTAAGTATGAAGGAGGAATGGCAGATTACAGAAGTTTGCCTAGAATGATTGTTATAATTAAGACATTTGCTAGTCGGGAGAACCATTTTTGAGGTTAGCTGGAATGGCACTTTCCTTTTGATGAATAACCCTTTGCTCGTGCGGAGAGTATCCTTGCAACGATGTCTAGCTTTATGAAAATTAGCGAGAGTGATAGTGAGATTACGATGATATTTTTTCCACCCACCCCGAGGTTTTGTTTTATCGGAATAGGTACCTGCTTTATGAAATGATGATAAGAAAATCTGAAGAGGCTTGTATAGATTTATCCATAAGTCCTTCAATGATGGAAAGGTTAGGTTAGAAGTTGAGTAACACCTTCACCATTCATTTAATAATTGTAATCTTTTTCTTCTTATTATCAACCATGAATTGATTTATAGCTCCATTATATATGCTAGTAGTCATGACTTTATACATCTATTCAATTTATTTTTTTCCCGTTACTAGAGTATTAAGGCCACCAATTTGCTATCATTCTGCGAAGCGTTGGTAACTTACCATTAAGTCCTCTGGTTCTAAATAGTTTATAGCGATGTTGAGGAGACAGCCATTGGACCTTATTCGATAATTTTCTGTACTTTGTAGACAGCAAATATGTCTACCTCAAGTTCCAGTTTAATTTTATAATTGACTTGTTCATTTTCTATTAAAGTGAAACTAAAGAATATTTTATTCATATTTGCATTATTATTATTTTATTTTAATTTATTATTCAATTAATTATTATTATTAATTATTTATTCATTCATTAAATTTATTATGAGACCTAAGGAATCAATAAACTTTTGATCGACTTAATATATATATTGCGAGGTTTGTATATTCCCTTTATGCCCTCTCCTAGTTACACCTTTATTATATATATTAATATATATATTTAATATATTATATGTATATATATATCTCTATATTATATATTGTTATTATTGTATATAATTATATATATATATATTATATATATATAATATATATTCTATATATATGATGGGAGAGAGATGAGAGAGAGAGAGTAGATGAGACAGAGGAGAGAGAGATATATATGTGAGAGAGAGAAAGAAAATTTTATTTTAATGTTTTTTTCAATTAAAGGTCGGTCAGGCGTCAAAATTTGCTCTAATTCGTCATGCTGTTATTTGTCGTATCTGGTGCAAATATTTATATCTTTTCCCATTTCACTATATGATATAAATATTATATATTTTATTTATTTATATATATTATATATATATATATATATATATACTATATATATATTATTATATTATAATTATATATATTTTTTATATATATAGTATAGTATGTACCTGGACGTCGGTTACATTGTACTAGAAATTTGTATGAAAGATTATGGTAAGTGCTACGTCAGATTCTCTGGGTGCACAGCGTAAGAAAGCTTGACCCAAAAAATGTCCTGTTGCGGGAAATATACTGTTCTTTCTTTATTTTTGTATATTTGTTGTCTTAAGGTCTGACCGGAGGTGCCGCTGTACCAACGGCGGCCTTGGGAGATATTTAGTTCCAGTTTAGGATAGGACTAGAACTCTCGGAGGGCCAGCAGCTTGTGTTTCGTCTCTCTTCGGATTAGTATAACTTGTAAGGTTATAATGACTTCCATTTAAAATTAATAATTGATATTATTTGTGGTAAATATTTCTTTTTTGATATTTATATTAAAACACTTAAATTTGTCCTTGGTAAATAATCATTTTAGAAGTCTAAGTTATTAAATTGAATAAAAATTAACATAATTCCTTAGTAATCCAAAGTATTTATTATTTTGTGGGTTCAAAGATGATCTCTTAAATAGGGCAATTAATCATTATAGAGATCAATGCTTCTTTGTACATTATAGTTTTGGTGACCCCAGTACAGTGACAAAAAACCCCTTTCTGCTGTCTAGGGAGGCAAATAACAAAAAAAAAAAAAAAAAAAAGTGGAGAATGTCAAAGAGCAAAGTGCCATAAACAATAAAAAGTGCAAAGTGAAGTGACGCATATACTGCTGATAACAATTTTTTGTTAACAAAATAAAAGTCTTACGTGCGTGGTAACATACTCTCACTAAACTTATTACATAACGATTAGCGTGAAAGAATCCCGTTATATTAAAAGTCGCTAGTCTTGTGAAAAGAGCTCCATTTTCAAATAAATATCACCGCAAAAAAAAAAAAAAAAAAAAAAAAAAAAAAAAAAAAGTAAAGGACGGGCAGAAGAGAATTTAACATGCCTAGCCATAAAAAAAGATCTCCCTGGTTTAAGACCGGGAGGGGTAGGGGGAAATGTCAAGTAAGACAACTCAAATATTATCATATGGCAGGATCAAAATCTCCCATTCGAGAGTAAGAAAATGCGAACGCCGATGGGAACGGAAGTCAGGACCTACATACCCCGCTACGAGCAGTCTGTTACCCCCCCAGTCTCACCCTCGTTGGGGGGGGACTCCAAAGACCAGTCTGCCTACTGGCGCTATTCCAAAGTTAGATTTGCGAAATATGATGACTGTGGCCTACATAAACGACGATTACCGTTTTCAAACTTAAATGGAGTGGATGATCCAAAAGAACGCGTAAAAATATTGGCTTCCGTCCTTCCCCATGATATCGTGCGACCATCAATTTTCATTGGGGGGATGAATCGGGCCAAAAATTGCCTTAATCGAGGAACCTTACGCTCCCAATCTGAGGAGTCAAATTAGTGAAATTTTCAAAAAAAGGAAGAAAAAAAAAGAAAGACTTCCTTCTAGTTTACTTAGCAAGCTGAGAGTTCGTGATGTTATGGGAATAATAGGATTCGATCTGCTTGCTGAAAACAGTGGTCCTTTTGTTCATGAGTTGTTTATTTAATTGACCTTGCCATCTCGGCATACAGAAAGTTTAATGACTCTGGCAGACGATAGCAGTCTTAAAAATTACAAAGTACTCAGATTAACTTATATAAGAACTTTATAGGACGGAGCTAAGAAAACCCTTCCCATGAAAGAGAGGGATGATGTATATTGGGGCGGTAAATCAATTCAAGGAGAATCATGTTCCCATCCACACGTGAGAGGATCACAATGATGGAGAGTAGCATACAATACAACAAACAGTACAGACATGCCCTCAGTTTCAGAAGAGGTCTAAAGTAACAGAGATTTCTTTTCGAGAGATGAATGGGCTTTCTTCAAGTCTTCTCACTCTAAGTCGAGGATTCGATGCTTGAGTGTAGGCTGCTGCCATAAATCGACTCGAGCAGGAAGAACGGAACCTGCATTTAAAAATAGAATAAATGCTTCCTAGAGAACGTAATTCTTGCATGTTATATCGCGGGAGTTGAACGGCCAGAAATTTAATACACTACCGTGATTTCTCAGATGAAATTTTGAATTTCATTTCCTTCGGAATTTTGTCCAAATTATATGTTTTTGGGATTGCCCGCCAAATTGGAGAAAGTCAGCTAGTCCCATGAGTCTCATGCCTCAAAAAGTGCAGGGAAGCGGCATCAGATCCCCCTCGAACAGGAGTTAGGTGGGGAGGTGAATATTTTAGATGAAATTATCGGTTTCTGTTAATTATGGGAATGTTTTGTCTGAAGTAAAGATATTTGCATGCGTATAACTAGTAGGTTTAATAATAATTATATATAATAATGAATATAATAATAGGTATGTTTGGTAAACAAATGGAATATAATTAATAATAATAATAATAATACTTAATAAAATAGTATATTATGTAGTAATAATAATAATGAATAATAGATATAATGGATACTGTAGCTTTGGTAATTTTAAAGAGTATCCGAGCAAAGCGCTCTAGTGGCATGTACAAGGAAGTCATCCTCCTTACAACGTAGCTCTGAGTGTCCCAATTATTGATAAGGGTATCGATGTAACCCATACGATACCCGCGTTGGCTCTACCGGCGCACAAGATATGTTAACGACGGATGCTCCACAGGAGAAAGTCAGGTTCATAAATAATTTGTCTGTATTGAATGATGTAAGAAATTTAATACAAACATTTGTTGCTAAAATTTCAAAGAGAGTCTTTATTATCGACTCAAGTAGTGAGATCAATTTACTCCCTATCGACTGGAGACCAGAATTGTATCGATTACTTGGTCAAATTAATGCAGCCAATGATACCGCGTAATTGACGTATACCACAGCGTAATTGTTACATATTGATTTGGTTTAAAAGGAACTTATGATGTAGAATTTTTAATAACTAAATTGCCAATTTGAAGATTAGAAATGTGCCGATCCTTTAAAACAAAAAAGCGTAAAATGAGAATTTGAAACAGATATGCTTTAATGGGAACTTTTGAAACAGATATAAATTTATGTAATAACACGATTTGTAGAGATAAGGCTTTTATTCATACTCTCGTCTTCAATTCTCTTCTTCCTGTAGTTTCTAATGAACCTTTTAGTGATATACCTATAGTTATAATTCTGGTATTTGAATTTAAACATTATTTATAAATGCATATTTACGGAATTTTTAAGGTTCGGGAAGAGCACTTAAAGCTTGGGATGATTTGTTCAGAGAATTTGGGGGAAGGGGGAACGCCGAGTCGAAACTTAAGAAGAGAAATGGGGGGGGATACTTGTGCTTTACGTGCGGGAGAGAAACGAGCATTCCAACTGCTATCTTGAAGAAATTAGCGTCATCAAGTAATTCGTTATTATTAAACTAATTATTATTATTATTTTCCAATAAAACTTAAACCTCGTCGTATTCCGGCATAAATTATTACGAGCTCAAACAAAGAGGTTGAGCGTATTAAATTTAGTAAAAGCGAAAATTTTAAAGATAGCGCGATCTCAATGGAGTTTTCCCATCAGGGTGTTGGAAAAAAGTGGGGGAGGGGTGCGAATCGTGTGTGACTTTAGGAAGCTTAATTCAGTTTGTGCGAAAAGAGGATGTAATTTGCTATGCAATATAATTGCAATTATAGTTAGGGTAGAATCTTTGTTTACAAAGGTATTAAGTAAACTTAACGTCACGAACGCGTACTATTTTTACTGCCTTTGCAGAAGCCGTATCAACATTATTGTGTTACTGTGATTAGGTATCAATGGTCGGCAATTTTTCTTTTAGACATGATTACCAGATGGATTTTAAAAATTCGGAGGTTCATTGTTCATGAGATTTTTAACGTATATTATTCAGGCAATTCCCGGGTACACCGTATATTTAGCGATATTTTGATAGGGACCAATGATTTATCAGACCACGTGGTGGTATTTAAACAGGTATTTGCTAGATTAAATTATTTTAAAATTTGTTTAAATAATTAAATGGCGAATTTGGGGTAAAAAGGTTAAGTTATTTGGGTTTTGACTTGACGGAAGAAGGGCTTGCGCCATTGTCTGATAAAGTTTAAGGACATATAATGTTCCTCGGCCGGTAACCATAATAAGACAGTGCGTTCATTTTGTTTGGCCAGAATTTCATTTTACCGCCAAAATTTACCGTGTTTTACAAATCTAACTCTGCCATTTTGTTATAATTTTAAATGTTAAAGGGAAAAAATAGCTCTATATCAAAAAATCACTTGGTCTACCGAGGCTGAGAAGTCTTTTGTAGATAGATATGAAGCAAGCGATTCGTCACGCCTCACAACTCCCAGGTTTCCAGCAGTCGATGCGCCTCTTCAAAGGTAGCATTTATTCATGCAAATAATATAAAGATCTTAATACGGTAATTATCACTGACGATGGGATTTGTACTCTCTATTGTTCAATACTCATCTTTGGCTCATTGGAGACATAAAAGGTAATTTTTACTTTAGAATCACTAAAAAAGTCTTTTTGTACTATTTTACATAAAGAAACAAAAACATTTGGCGGGCAATTTTAGTCGGAAAGCTGATGTGCGCATGTTTGTTGCTCTGTGTCTTGTGGTATTTTATAAAATAATCTATTTGTTCTGAATGAATGTAGCATAAATTTATAAAGAAGCTAAGGGCGAGATTGCGTGGGATACTTGCCATTTTTTTTGAGCCTATATTTTAAGATATTACGTATTTGTTTAATTACAGAAATATGAAAACAAAGATCTAACAATTTCAAATGATTGTTACTCTTATTGTTCGAATAATTTGTCTTCCCGACGTAGATGTTTGATGAAAGGAAAAAGATATTTAAATAATGTAAATATTTATGTTTGTTGTTGTCTTCTTAAAGCACTTAATATTTTGTCATGTTTTCTAAATGTAGACATATTTTAAATTAAATTTTTTTGTAATAGGGGTTTTGTCGGAGGAATTCGGATCATGTGTCGACGAGCGGTTATGTCTTTATCTTTTTTTTTAATTTCTTTTTTTGGTT
Source organism: Trachelipus rathkii (assembly GCA_015478945.1). Classification (NCBI taxonomy): domain Eukaryota; kingdom Metazoa; phylum Arthropoda; class Malacostraca; order Isopoda; family Trachelipodidae; genus Trachelipus; species Trachelipus rathkii. The sequence continues at coordinate 13,447 of JABUQX010052933.1, forward strand.
ATGGTTGAAGTTGGCATCTGTCGCGGTTTGCTCGAGGTAGTTGCTGTGTGCGGTTCGTCGATGTTTTGTTATATTAGCGAAGGCAGATAGGTTCGTGCGCTGTTAATGTCGTGTTGCAATAATGGGAGATATGGGTCAAAGTAATTGTGAGGGTAACTTTGATGAACGGTTTGATTGAAAAGGTCGCATAAGATAGGTGAGGTCTCCTTCCGTCATTTCTAATACTGTAGCTTTGGACTTGAAAGAAATTTGAGACTACAGCCTAAGCATTTCCTGGAGTAAGTGGACCTTTGAGCGATCTGATGGCGAAGTCAGGGAAAACTATTCTGAAATTATTGTATTATACTATATTTAACAGAACTGCTTTTATGAAGCAAGAGAAGGAGATTATGTAGAAGAGTTTAGGGGTCGATGTCTTTTCTTTTAATCTATGGCGCGTTTTTGGTTGCTGTTTGTGCCTGAGAAGTATGTTCGTGTGGCAGTTAATGTTATATTCAGCGTGATATACCGACAATAAAGCACTTGGGTGTGATATATAAGCCGCGGTCCTAGCATTTAAGAAAATTGGAAATTTGTTTTTTCCATGCACTATGCATAAAAAATATTAACAGTTTTGTCTTCCGTGCTGGCTTCGAGGTTCATGGTCAAAAATAAATGAATATGACAGTGACAGTTGATTAAGTCTCTCTGATTTGTTGTGTTTTTTAAAGAAATACGAAGAAGTTTCAAGCCGTTCATGATTGAAACATAATCAAGTTACCGTAATGCAAGAGGATATGCATAGATGCCTTACTTTTTTATCCTAATTACTCTTGCTACAAGTAATGCATTGTTTCGCTGTGTCCTCATTAAAAGAATTATAGAATTTCGTGAGATATATGTTAGAGATGCTTCCTCGCGGCTTCACTTAAGCCTTCTTTTCCGTTCTGTGGAAGAATTCCTCAGGTATATTATTTTTTTCTGGATGTTAGGTTGTCGAATTTCAACTAGTCGCTTGTTTTGAAGGGAATGCTGTGCAGGGGTCGTGGATTTTTGTTGAGCATGCCGAGCGTAGCGTGTAGTTCTCAGTTACCTCAAGAAAGTTAATTGGGCTTTCTTGGAGGTAAGTCATTAGGAATTTGCTGGCTTGTCTGCGATGTATTTTGTTGCTATAGCAGTGATTTTAAGTCCCCCGACTGGCGACCGCCTTTACCTATGGTGTTGTTCCTCTGAGACTCGCGCCGATAACAAGGAATGGTCTCAGCCCCGCCAACTTGAATGTTTGGCCAAAATATAGCAATACTTAGTGGATTAGTTGATCCTGCTTTTGAAACGGCCCAATGGAGATTATTTTAATGCATATGTTAAAAAACTAGCCGCTTCCTTTTGGCGCAGCCGCTGGTTCCACACACTTCAATTATAAGAAAGTCGACAGCGTCTTTTGGGTGCGCTAAATTGGTTTTATCATGAGGCAAAATTTGTCGTGGTGCGCAGTATCAACAGGGTGTAATAGCGGCAAATTTAGCTGCTCTCTCCATATTCAGTACAAAAACACTACTAGAAGAAACCATCCGAAAAAATGGAAACCCTAAATCTCTGTTCCATAAATGTAGCATCATATTATTTATGACTTTATGTAGAGTTATGAAAGAGAAATTACTTTAAAATATATAAAAAGATAAACATAAATAAAAATAATATAATAGAATAAATATTAAAATAATATAAAATACTGATTGTTTGCGTTTTCTTTCAGTATGTATAATTAATCGGCGCTAGAGTTAAAGGTGTTACATTAAGAAATGAAGAGTGTCTCCTGAGTTAGGTAGAAGCTATTATTTTAGGTGAAGAATGGTTATTTGTGTTTATATGGATCTCCGTCGGAGAGCTTTAGTAGTCCACTGGTCGGTCTGCTCTAGCCAAAGCTTTTTTTTAAAAATTTGTCATATAAGGGGGTGTTATTTTAGGCTACTCTTAAGAATACCATTTTATGTGTTTAGGCGCGTTTGGTTTTGTTTTGGACTCGTTGACAGGTGTATAGCAAATTTATAAAAGTATTAGTAGAGTTAGGGTTAGTAGGTGGTCGGATCTCCTGTTGAGCTGTCGATTTAGGAAAAGCTTGTACAAATTAAAGTCTGTGTTTGGCCGTTGTTGAAATAACTGTTTTCTTTGTTGAGAATTTTTGTCTTTATACGGAAAAACCGATTTGTTCCTTGGGCTGTTTTTTTACATTTTTTCTGCTGCTCTTGTGGAGTATTTAGTCCAGTTTAGAATGATATGAATCTCGGAGGGCCAGGCGCTTGTCGGCTCTTTCGGTGGATAATATAACTTGTAAGTTGTTGATTCAATGACCCATTTAAAATAATAATTGATATGTGTAAGTAATAAACTATTTCTTTTTGTTAATATAGTTAAAGCATTCTTTAAATTTGTTCCTTTCGTAAAATAATGCATGTAGAAAGTTATTGAAGGTTAGATTAATAGATCTAAAGATCATTTTTTGTTTCGTTTTTTGTTTTTTGTGGCTATTTGTGAAGCTCTATTTTTATTATTTGCTAATAGTCAAGAGTGATCTCTTCATGTCTGGACAAATCATTTGATTAGGGAGATTTTCTCTTTGTACCATATATATATATTATATATATTATATATAGTTATATTTATGATTAGTTAATTATTTATTTCGATATTATATATATCATATGTATATTTTTATATGTAGTTTTTATTTATTTTTTATTTTATGATTATATTATTATTAGACACCTGATATTATTGGGATGATATTTATGTTTTTATTATTATTTTAGTTTTTTATCTATATATAGTATATATTTTATAGTTTTATGTATTTTTGGGAGTTATTTATGATAATATTTTATTATGTAATCATATTTTCTTACGATAGTACTTTATATTTATTTGATGTTCTGATTATTATGAAAAGGATATTTTTAGCTTTATTTAGGTATAATAATTATTTTGATATTCTGAAAATTATATATATTATTACTTATATATTTAGTTTATTTATTTTAACTCTATTAGTATAGTATGTTGTTTGCATTTAGTGTTGATGGATGTGTGAGGCATCTATTAAATTAATGATATGCAATCAAGTAAATCTGTGATTGAAATGAGAAAACTATATAAAGAACTCATTTTTGAGCTTTGTTTATAATTGCAGTTTGTATGGTTTTTATGGATGATTTTGACTATTTGTGACAATGCTGAGAATTTGTAAAGTTTGAATATGGTATGTTATGAATTTAGGGTGGCACAATAAAGTTAGCTGATTCTTAATTAACTTTACAGATACTCTGTAATGTTATAACAATGTTAATTATGATCACGACAACCTTATTCTAATTTCTGACTTCTCTTTTTTGCGCTTTCTTGAAGTCCCTAATATTCTTCTCGTTTTTTTATATATAAGGATGCTCATAGTTTGATGTCTTTTTTTGTTTTTTAATATGTTTATTTATGACCTATTGGTGGGATTTGGTTGGATGATTTATGTTATAATAAATTTGAATGTTTTTCTTTGAGTCCGTTATATTAGGCATTCATGGATAATTTTATTATTCAGGAAGGGAATGCACAAGCCATGCCCTTCTGTGATTGAGTATCTTAGAGGGTTAACTCTGCCGATTCCCTGTGGGCGTTTGTTTTTTGGTTCTGGTCTCTCGGACCGCTTCTTGGCCAATTACATTTGATTATGTTTTGGCATCGTCCCCACACTTTTGAGCCATTTTGGGGACGCTTTTCCTCTATTTACTAGTTTTTTATACAGAGGCTTGGCTTTTGGTTAGAGATTCAAATTGAAATTGTTTTTTAAATTTATTGTTACATAGGTAATCACTGGGAAGTTGCATTCCGTCCTCCTTTACACATCAAGTGTACAGGTATGTCTTATGGCCCATGCGAGTGGTACATGCTTTGGCATTTCTAATTTATTCTTAATATTTTTCATTCCATTATATATTATTATATTATATATATTATATATATATATATATATATATATTATATATAATATATATATATATATAGGATATATAATTTATGTATTTTTTATACATCAGGTATGGTTTAAACCATTGTTTTAAACCATGTTTTTTTTTTATTTTAGCACTATAAATAGGCCAATTGAGGGAGACTGCTAAAGAAAACATGCATGAAATAAGAATAGTTTTAAAGTATCATGAAGAAAATCATTTTTATTTAGCAATGTTGATATGGGTTTTCTCTATATTTTCAATCGAAGAGCTAGCTGAAGAGCAATAAAAATTTTTTCTTCACAATTTTGTTATTGTGAGAATGATTATAATATTATATAATATATTATTTTCATAGTTTATTATAAAGACTAGTAGTATATATATTATAATATTATATATATTATATATATATGTAATAATATATATATATGTTTTTATTTTTTATACTAGGTTATCTATATATATATATAGTATTTATTAGGGGTGATTGTTTTAGTGTATTTATACGTATTTGATAGTTGGTAGGGGTAGGGTATATTGAATTAGTGTATATATATAGTATTTTATATTTATGTGTAGTATATATATATATTATATTATATATATTATATTAGTTATTTATTTTTTTTTTTTTTTTTTTTTTTATTTTTCATGTATATAGTTAGTGTATATATATATATTATTTTTATGTTATATAATTTAGGTAATTATGTATATATATATATATATATATATATAATATATTATTTATTATAATATATTGTAATTTATAATTATTTGTGTTTAATAATATATAGCTATATAAGTGGTTTGTGTAGTATAGTTTTACTTTTATGTGTTTAATGAACATGATTCTTTGTTTCGTTAGCTTCTTGGATAATTGTTCATTTTCTACGCATTGATTGCACATTCAAAAGTTTATAATAAAACTCATATGTGGGGTGTTGAGGATTTGTGAGAATATGTGGCATGTAAGCGCATGAGGATTTTTCTTTGTTGAGTCATTATCGAGTGTTTGTCTGTCATCTTGCTTATTATATAATTGTGACATTGTCGTTCGATATGTTATTATTGGCCATTATTTGTATTTTTTGGTGCGTTGCAAATTAATATTTTTTTGGGTTTGTTAAAATAGATAGTAAGTAAACTATCTCGTATTTAAGTCTTATTGTAGTTTGCTAATTTAGTTGATATGACATTTCACGATGATTTCGTCAGACGCTTTTTCTTTACTTTTTTTATTAATGAGTAATTTGACTCAAAAATGATATTAATGTTTTTATATTCCAGTTTTAGCAGGTTTTCTAAGAATAATTTTGTTATATTGGTATAGAAGCTAAAGAAATTTATTAAGGAATTTTTTAAAAAGTTATTGTGTTTAGCTACATGGTCTAAGCAGTTGTCCAGAAGTGATATTTTGTCCTGTTTAAATATTCTATTGAAAACCATTTTTTAAAGAAGCTACATTAAAAACCAAATAACCATTGTTATTTTTGTTTTTTTTTAAATAACGCAGGTGGTTTTTTTTTTTAACTCTATGGTTTTTTTCAACCTATGTTAAATAGTTTAATAATATATATTCTTATTATATATATTTTATAGTATATTTAGTATATATATTTTGATAGTATATGATTACTGGTATATGTTAATGTTAAGTATAGGTATATATATTTATATATATTATTTATTATTATTTTATTTGTGTATTATAGTATATATGTTATATATTAATATTTTTTATTTTAATAGTTAGTTATATATTTATATATATATTATGTATAATATTATATTAGTATATATATTATAAGTATGTTATATTATATATTAGTTATATAATATATTTATGTTATATATATATAGTATATTATATTGTATTATAATATTTTATTTATTATTTTTTTTATTTATATAGTATAGTAATATAGTATAGTAATAGTATATAGGCCTAATATATTAGTATATATTAGTTATAGTAGTAGTAGTACTATATTAGTTATATAGTATTTATATTGTTATAGTATATATATATATAGTATATGTATATATATTATTTAGTATTTTTTATTTTTTATATTATTTTATATTTTATTTATTTATAGTATATAGTGGAGGTTTGTTTGTATATAGTATATTGTAGTTTTATGTGTTCAATATTAATTTTAGATGCTGTTTGTCTTTTATATTTGCTGTATTCAGATGTTTGATTTCCTTTAAGTTTCTCTGTCTGGTATCTCAGCCGAGCGGTTTGATATTTTCTAATACTTAAAGTTATTATTATTATTATTATTATTATTATATTTTGTATTCTTATTAATTATATTAGTATATATTATATATATTATATATATATATAGTAGTATTTGTATATTTTAGGATTTTTTATTGTTTGGTATATTTTAGTATGTTATTATTTTGTAGTATATTTTATTGTTATATAGGACTTACTGATAATGGAAAATGATTATATTGGGGTTTTAGTACTTATTTATCTTCATTTGTTTTTTGTTTTGTTTGGTGTGTGTTTTGGCGGTTTTTTTGTTGCACAAATATATTATATATATAGGTTTATGTATGTGTTATAATTAAATTTTTATTTTAGTATTTGTGTTGATGTTAGTATTTCCAGACAGGTAGTTTAAGGTGGTATATATATATTGGTATATAGTGTATTTACGTTATTTTATTATGTATTTTATTGTATAATAAGGTCTTTTATGTTTTTTGGAAGGTAGTAGTTATATTTATTTTATTATATATAATATATTATATATGATAATTTGATGACCACATAGATTTTCAAACCTAGTTTGTAAGACTTTTCTTTTCATTCTCTGCCGTTAGTCTTACTTTTATATTTTGAATTTTTTATTTTTATTTTTATTTGGGGTAATTTTCTAGCTCTTTCTCGCCTTGTCATAGGTTGGCATCTCTGTGTAATGAGTAATGCAAAGCAGCTTGGAGTGGAATTTGGAGGTTTACAAATACATCAGCCACTACTGATGCAAATGGCCAAAATGATGGGGCAAAACTTCAGGTTCATAAGCATTTTAGGTCCTTTATCATTTCTAGTTCTTCCCCAAACAGCGATGTCAATATGAAAAGATTAAACTGCGATTGAGTAGTAGTAGACAGAGTAGTAGAAACTCCTTGTTTAAATATCGATCATCCTTCCTCTTACTCCTGACACTTGCTACACCTCTTTTGTAAAAGTTACATTAAGTGTAGACAAAATTTACCAGTAAATTTTGTTGCAACTCTCTTCTCTATTTTTCTATATTTTTTTTTCATAGTTTTCATATTCCTTTTTGTCTTTGTTTTAAACTTCTATTGACTGACCCCCCCCCCCAAAAATAAAAAAAGCATTTTTTTCTTTTTCTGATGGTTTTCTAATACTATCTTATGTTTTGTTTTTTTCTTCAAAATTCTCGTTTTTTCTTCGTTTTTTTTTCCCGTTCATTTTCAAAGTCAAAATGAGCGTCCTTGGCATTCACTCCACTTACCAATTTAAGTACATATGCTCCATTGTATCCTAACTTTCAATTGTTGTTCTTTACTGACGCCAACATTTATCAACTCACAATTTCAACAGGTACTTTCCAATTATTATTCAAACCTATTTCAGAAAAATCCTAAGCTCTCTCTCTTCTTTCACTTTTTCTTAATCGCCCAACTCTACTCATATATAATTGTCTGCTTAAATTACTATACTAATTTAAAATATCCATACTTCGTCCTATAATAACTCACATTTACTTTTGCAACCATAGCCCAAATGTTTAAAGCGTGCATTTACATTTTTGATCAAGTAACATTGATTTATGTTAAGGAGTCTTCTTCTTATTATTTTTAATGCAGATCACATTGTGTGTAAAGCTCTTCTCGGGCCTTTATTAAAGTATAGTTAAGGAATTTATGGTTCGTTGGTTAGATTCTTATTAAGTATAAAGATGCAGAACATTTAGGTGTTCAAGGCCCATGGAGGAGAACATTTTTGAAGAATTTATTGGCTCCAGGACCCACCTTCTACTTGTAAGGAAACATCAAAAAGGAATTCCTATTATGTTTCGTAGATAGAGGGTGTAGGGCACTGTAATAGTGTTTACGGTCTAATTGAGAAATTAGGAGACAACAAATTCAAATTGTTAGATTAGCATTTATTCATTTATTCATCCAAAAGACGTTTAAACGCTTTCCTACTTTATAATTTTCTACTGTTCTTCTAAAAGGAACATATGAATATATAAGAAATATCTTTTAGAAGTCAAGTATTCTGAGCATAATTGGCTAGTTTGCGGGGACGAAAATATTTTTGAAATTTTCCTGGGTATACAAGATGGCAACACAAAGTTTTTATATGTTCTTTGCTAGTGGGACAGTAGGAAACGCAGTGTGCACTGCTCATCAAAGATTTATCCAAAAGAGAAAATTTAATTTTAGGTTTCATAAATGCTTAGCAGCCTATTTTTGTCGACTTAAGAAGGTTTTGTTACTTCTGAAATTCCACAACATGTTAAGAGTTTAACTATGAAATACTTCAGCAAGTTTCTCGACAAGACTGACTCCATTTTTCAGTACCTTATTAAATAATTTCCTCAGCTTTCAAAGCAAAATTTAAAGATAATATTTTTGATGAGGCCAAGCATTTGTAATCCAATGCGTGATGCTAATTTTAAATGATTGGTCAACATTTGGAAACGGTGTTTCAAAGTTTCTTGGAAACAATAAAGACCCAGAGTACAAATGAATCTTGGGGGACATGCTGAAACAACAACATGGGGGTCAAATTACACTTTCCATTTTCTCATCTCTATTA